>WAAF01003002.1:20211-46124 GCA_013400475.1 Tricholaema leucomelas | reverse complement strand
TATATATAAATATGTTTCTTTGGCTAGACATCCTGCAGGTTAACAACATTAGCAGCCAGATGCCCTGAGGCAAATTAGCTACTTCCTGTCAATAAAATGTAATGCTGCACACTTAATTTCTAGGAAACACTGGTGCCATTAAGTGCTTTGGGATGCTGGTGCTGCCTATCCTCATGAAATCACTGCTATTCCTGCAGGTCTACTACAACACAGACTATATCTCTGGTTGGAAGAGACTTCCAAGCTCATCCAGTCCACCCTTTAACCCAGCACTGAAGAATCAACACTAAACCATGTCCCTAAGCGCCAGTTCCACAGGTTGCTTGAACACCTTCAGGGATGGCAACTCCAGCACTGCCCTGGGCAGACCATTCCAATATTTCACAACCCTTGCAGTGAAGAAATATTTCACAGCATTCAGTCTAAACCTCCCCTGGTGCAGCTTGGAACCATTTGGCCTAGTCCTGTTGTTTGTCATCAAGGAGCAGAGGCTGCCCTCTCCTTGCTCCAACCTCCCTTCAGGTAGTTGCAGAGAGCAGTGAGGTCTGCCCTCAGCCTTTTCTTCTCCAGATCAGAGAGGTTTTTTCAACAAGCAAAGAAGAGTTTATCTAAATAAGACACATGAACAGTGTAAGAAGCTTCTGCACCAGAAAGATCCATCTGACATGCAATTTGCTTAACCACTCTTCAATTAATTTTTCACTCGCTGGATTAACTACATTCACTCTGAAATTCAAGATGGTTTTACAAACCTTTGAATAGTGTCATCCCTCTGCAGCTGTTTGGTGGTGCTTTTGAAATGGCATTTGTGTTGGTGAAGATCCCTCTGATGACACTAAATGCTCACTTAAGCAGCTACATAGTTGTTAAGAGACAACTTGAGAGAAGAAAAATTCTGGAAAGCAGAAAAAGAACCCCAAAGCCTCGGTTAAATCCCTCCTAGCATCCTATCTTTTTCTGGCATATTCATCCTTCATATAAGGCTTATTCTCTTCTCTGAGCTTTGCCTCAGAAACATTCATCACAGAATCATAGAATGTCAGGGGCTGGAAGGACCTCAAAAGCTCATCCAGTCCACCACCCCTGCAGAGCAGGAGCCCCTAGAGCAGCTCACACAGGAATGCATCCTGGGTTTGGAATATCTCCAAAGAAGGAATCTCCACATCTGCTCTGGGCAGCCTGTTCCAGTGTTCTGTCACCCTCACAGTGAAAAGCTTTTCCTCACGTTGCCATGGAACTTCCTATGCCTCAACTCCCACTCATTGCTCCTTGTCCTGGCTTTGGGCTGTGAGCCAGCAATGTGTTCTTGTGGGCAAGAAGGCCAATGCCATACTGGGGTGTATTAGAAGGGCTGTGGTGAGTAGGTGAAGAAAGGTTCTCCTCCTCACCTGCTCTGCCCTAGGGAGGCCACATCTGGAATACTGTGTCCAGTCCTGGGCCACTCACTTCCAAAAGGACTTCAGGGAATTGCTTGAAAGAGTCCAGCACAGAACCATGAAGATGATGAACAGAGTAGAACATCTTCCTTATGAGGAGAGCCTGAGGGAGCTGGGGCTCTGCTGCTTGCAGAGAAGGAGCCTGAGGGGTGTCCTCATTCATGTTTATAAAGTTGTAAGAGATAGGAGCCAAGAGGCTGGAGCCAGGCTCTGCTGGGTGATGCCCAATGCCAGGACAGGAGCAATGAGTGGGAGTTAAGACATGGAAACACAAGGAGGAATTTTTTTCCCTGTGAAGGTGCCAGAGGCCTGGAACAGGCTGCCCAGGGGGGTTTTGGAGACTCCTTCTCTGGAGATATTCCAAACCCACCTGGATGTGTTCCTGTGTGAGCTGCTGTAGGTGCTGCTGCTCTGGCAGGGGGATTTGACTGGATGAGCTTTGGAGGTCCCTTCCCACCCGTGACATTCTGTGAAATAAGTGAACAATAAAGGCAGCCAATAAAGAATGAACAAAGGAACAAAACAATCTCCTTTTTTAAACAATTGTGATGCTTCCTCAAGAAAACCATTTCAATTAAAGTTTATTGTTTTTCCAAGACTCCTGGACCAGGGAAGAAAAGGTCATGTTCCCACTGAAGCATTTTTCATCTGAGTTGCTTGGAGAGGATGGAAAGCTCAGCTCACTGCAGAAGAAACCCCAGAGGTGACGATGTCAGCCCAAGCACTGGCTGCCACTAGTGATCCAGACCCCACCATCTGGCCCTGCTGCCCACTGCTGCCACGGCCCAGGCTGCCTCCCCTTCTGCCTCAAGGCAAAGCAAATCCACTGGAATGCAACTTCCCCCGTGTTACCCTGCTGGAAAGCTCAATAAGGAGGAGAAGCTCTAACAAAGTAAAAGACTCTTTTTAACAGAAAACAGAAAGGTCTGCTGTGAGTTCTGTGGCTGTGTGAGGAAAAATGGATATCAGGCAAAACAAAATTCCTCAATCTTCTCCATCTGTCTGAGTGACTGTTACAATTAGATGCCCCCACTTGGGAAATTACAGCACGTGGCAAGGATATGGTACTGTAATCCCTTCAAAATTCCCCTTCCTACTTCCAGTTCTGCTGTGCCCACTTTACCCCTCCCCACATTGGGATTCCCTTGTCCACATCCTCCTTCCAATGCAGAGCACTCCCATGCCTTGCACTGGAAACGGCAGCAGCAGGAGGCTTCACAGCTCACTAACCTGAGCCCTGCACCCTAGAAACAAGGAAGAAAAGCAGGGACAAAGAACAGAGCAACTTGAAGATGCAGGGGACTGTGGATATTAAACTGCAGCACGATACAGCATTTGAACCTGGTTTGGCACAGAAGCTATCAATGTCCATTGCCTCTGCAAAGTTCTATTTGGCCAATCTGCTTGAGGCTTCTGGCAGAATTTATTTGTAAGCCATTCTTTCATTACTTTTTTAATGCACAATTATGAAGTGCTGACAGCTAAATTATTTGCAGTGAATGGAATTCAAACTGAAAGGGGAAATGCTTCCTAATATCCCATGTAAAATGAGTTCCTGGTTTCTACAGCAGGAACCTTTGGTTCAGCACCTTTGGGTTATGCATGAGTTGCAGAGTTGCTTTGGCTGACAGGGGAGCCCTTTGTACTGCTCCATGTCTGCTTCTTGGGTTATTAGAAGCAGGAAAAGCTTTCCAGTGCCTTTTACAAAATAACTGCAATTTGTATATGTGAATGTCCTCATTAGTAGTGACAGAAAGCAGCCCTGTGGAAAAGGACTTGGGACTTCTGGTGGATGAGAAGCTGGGCATGAGCCAACAGTGTGAGCGGAAGGCCAAAGGCATCCTGGCCTGCATCAAAAGAGCACAGCCAGAGATGGAGAGAGGGGATCCTGTCACTCTGCTCTGGTCAGAACTCACCTGGAGCACTGCATCCAGCTCTGGAACCCTCAAGACAAGAAGGACACGGACATGATGGAGAGGGTCCTGAGGAGGGCCATGAAAGTGATCAGGGGTTGGACTTTTGCTACAAAGACAGGCTGAGGGAGCTGGGGGTGTTCACCCTGGAGAAGAGAAGGCTCCAGGGAGACCTAAGAGTAGCCTGCCAGGACCTGAAGGAGGCTACAAGAAGGCTGCAGAGAGACTATCTACAGATGCCTGCAGTGACAGGACAAGAGGCAATGGCTTCTAATCAGAGAAGAGTAGATTTAGATTGAATGTTAGGAACAAGTTCTGCACCATGAGGGTGTAGGAATACTGCAACAGGTTGCCCAGGGAATTAGTTGAGGCCTCATCCTTGAAGACATTCAAAGTGAGGGCTCTGGGCAATCTGATCTAGTGGAAGATGTCCCTGCTGACTCTAGAGCAGTTGGACTAGATGACCTTCAGAGGTCCCTTCCAACCCAAACCATTCTATGATCAGAGAATCTACTTGCCCCAGTCAGATGTCAGTAAAAAAGAATGCACAGACAACCCAACAGGCTGAGTTCAAAAGCCCAGAACACAAGATATGAATGGGAGAAAAATGCAAATTTCCTGCACGTTGTCACAGTATTCAACTTGCTTCCAATTAAACTTTCCATTTTAAGGAAAATTAGAATAGGGTTTTAATTCAACAGCGTCTCCAGGATTTATACTCCACAAGCTTCATATTTATCACCCTGATGGGTAAAAACAAATGAGCATTGTCACATTCTGTCACTGAATAAAATGTCATGAAAGCCAAATGGCACATTTAGAGTTTACACATTTTTTTTTCCTCCCAGGAGAAAGAGAGAGGGGAAATGTTAAATACAGTTAAGAAAGAAAGTAAATAAATCAAACCAATTAAATAGAGGATTTTTGGTTTTTGGCTTTGTTGCCTCTACAATTCCAACCTCTTCTATTCAACAGACAAGAGAAACAAAGATCTGTCATCCTGCATCCTCACATCCTCACAGTCTGACCTGTAAAGGCAAGCTGAGTGCTTGATATGATGCTGAGGTGCTTCTATTTCCTATTTAATACTGGTTCATGCATTCATGTGCTAATAAAGGTTAAACTGGACGACCCTTCAAGCTACCCTCTACGTTTTGTCTGCCAGAGTTAGAAAAGCCAAAGGAAATTGGTGCATTTCTATTGTGAAGAGAGAAAGGCTCCAAACGTCGTAACAAGGCAGGGCATTTCTTCTCCTGTATCATTTTAGCAGCAGTTGCTTACAACAAAGAAAACATTTAGTCAGAACTGGTTTTTTTTAATGAGAAATCCTCATGTCTTACTAATCTTCTGTTGACATCAGCCTGATTCGCCTGGATCTTTCATTTGCTGCCTCTGAATCACCCTGCTCATAAAGCAGATTGCCTTGTCCTGACTTATTCAGAGTTTGATTTTCAGTGTGGCATGAGGTATACTGAGTCGTTTACCCTGCAGACTCATGACAGCACAATTTTCATCCCAAATTAGCAGACACAACTCTTGTACAATGAACCAAATGGAGAAATTAATCCTCAGATGCTTCCACTCTTGTGATGGTTTGGGTGTTACCCACCCACCCCCCCCCAATTGTGAAAATCACCCAGACTAGACTCAGCCGAGCTGGAAATCGAATGGAGCTTTATATTCACAGCTTAGCACAATAGACAAGCAGCTATTTACAATCTAGGCAGCTGAGAGAGCTGGGGCTCTGCAGCCTGGAGAAGAGAAGGCTTCGAGGAGACCTTAGAGTGGCTTTGCAGTATCTGAAGGGAGCCTACAGGAAGGCTGGGGAGGGACTATTGACAAGGTCTGGGAATGTCAGGACGAGGGGGAATGGGTTTAAGCTGGAGGAGGGGAGATTTAGACTGGATGTTAGGAGGAAGTTCTTTACAGTGAGGGTGGTGAGACACTGGCACAGGTTGCCCAGGGAGGTTGTGGATGCTTCCTCCCTGGAGGTGTTTAAGGCCAGGCTGGATGAGGCCTTGAGCAACCTGCTCTAGTGGGAGGTGTCCCTGCCTGTGGCAGGGGGTTGGAGCTGGATGATTCTTGAGGTCCCTTCCAAACTAAACCATTCTATGATTCTATACACAGAAATAGACAAGTTAAAAGTGATACAGAAACACAACAGCCCTCCCAGAAACCAGAGTCCCCAGGAGGGGCTCTCAACCACCCTTCCACCTTCTTCTCACCTCTCTACCTTACCCCAGACGTTGCCTTATGTTCAAGGTAAGTTTGGAGGATCGGCCAGGGGGGTGAGGAAGCAGAAGGATTACTCACACAGATGGCAGGTTAGAGAGAGAGAAGTGCAGCCCAAAGCCAGAGAGCAAAACTGTGTTATCTATGTTTGTGTTCTTGGTTTTATACATCTCAGCAAGCCTGTGAGTGCAGCAGACATCACCTTTGTTTCCTTTTCACAGCCTATCATCTAATTCTTCACACCAAAATACCCCAGCTAGCTTCAAACTAGCACACCTCTACAACAGCCCGTTTACCTCACACTCCAAAAGCACAATGAGATGCAAAATGAAGTGCAAGACAGCCCAACAATCACAGGTGAGAAGCAGACAGAAGCTCCTACCAATCTGCTTATCCCCATTGACTTCCCAGCCTTGTCTTCAACCTCCCTCCTTCATACTACACAAGTCTCTTTTTAATCCCCTCAGTAGTCTAAAACACATACCAAGAAAACCCTCTGTAGAGTCCCATAAAGAACCTCAAGGCAAAAAAAGCAGCTGCCTAAAATCAACTCTTTGGATCTCCACATCCCTCAAAAGACAGGAGCAAGGTCATGCACATAAATGGTATGTTTGGCCCTGAAGTGACAGCTTTGGATTAGAAGTGCTAGAAGGAAAAGATTTAATGACAATTCTTATGAAACATTAAAAAAAAAATCTCAGAATGCCCTATGGAGAGAAAGCCAACAAATACAGAACCAGAGAATCAGCCAGGGCTGGAAGGGACCACAAGGAGCAGCCAGTTCCAACCCCCTGCCAAGGCCAGCGACATCCTACCCTAGGGCAGGCTGCCTACAGTCTCCTCCAGCCTGGCCTTAAACACCTCCAGGGATGGGACCTCAACCACCTCCCTGGGCAACCCATTCCAGCTTCTCACCACTTTCATGCTCAACAACTTCCTCCTCATGTCCAGTCTGAACCTCCTCACCTCCAGTCCTGTCACTCCCTGACAGCCTAAAAAGTCCCTCCCCAGCTTTTCTGGAGGCCCCTTTCAGATCCTGTAACGTCAGNCTCCTGTTGAGCTTCTCCTCCACCAGCACCCCCAAGTCCCTCTCCTCAGGGCTGCTCTCCAGCCACTCACTGCCCAGCCTGCATTTGCGCTTGGCATTGCCTCAACCCAGCTGCAGGACCTTGCACTTGGTCTTGTTGAACCTCATGAGGTTCACCTCTCCAGCCTGTTCAGGTCCCTCTCGATGGCATCCCTGCCCTCGAGCCTGTCTGTTGCACCACACAGCTTGGTGTTGTCAGCAACCTTGTTGAGGCTGCACTCAATATATATGTGTAGAGAAACTGGATCTAGTAAAAGGGTTTCCACTGCTTTACCAAACAAGGTTTAGCTGAGATAAACATGAACTAGCAAACCTCGATGTGTCCACTGATCAGGGTAGAGAAAAAATGATCATTATAAAATAAATGGTATTCTCCTTTGGGTGGAGCTGGTAAGCAGCAGTCTACAGGGAAGCAATGCAAGAGTGTCCCCTGCAGAGGAATTGCAGCAAACCCCCATGGGTTGCCATCATGTTTCATGAGAAGGACCACAAAGATTATCATGGGGCAGGAAGACCTTCGCTACAAGGATAGGCTGAGGAAGCTGGGATTGTTTAGCCTGCAGAAAAGAAGGCTCCAAGCAGCCCTAACCTGGAAGGGGCTACAAGATGGCTGCAGAGGGATTGTTCACAAAGGCCTGCAGGGACAGGATGAGGGCAATGGTTTGAAATGAGAGAAGAGCAGATTTAGCCTGGATGTTAGGAAGAGGTTCTTTACCACAAAGGTGGTGGAACGTTGCAACAGGTTGCCCAGGGAGCTGGTTTAGGTCCCATCCCTGGAGATATTCAAGGCGAGGCTCAAAAGGGCTCTGGGCAATCTGTTCTCATTGAGGATGTCCCTGCTGACTGCAGAGGGGGTTGGACTGGATGATCATTGTATGATTCTCTGATGACACAGGATGAGCCAACACCAATTAAAGGTCAAGTTCTGCTTTAAAAATACAAGCTAGTCTCCCACTTACAGCAGCAGTTTTAGAAGAGGCCAATTTTGACTGCAACCTCTAGGACCTTTATTAACATCCTAGGTGCCAGAAGCCAGATCTACAACAGTATATTTTCAGTTCAAAACACATATAGATGCACTGACACAAATACAGGGATCTGCAGAAAATCCTCATAGGATACCTGGAGTGGTTTCTTTGCATTTGGAATCAGAAACAAATGAATCACACTAGAAAGAGCACACAGAGAGAAAACTACAACCAGTAGCACCAGCACTGATAGTCTTAAGGAACCCAAATCAAGCTTGCCAATTCTAGGTACTCTAAGTTCCTTCTGTCAGTCATGTGTAAGCACCAAGAGCCTGACAAAGCATCCCCAAAATTAAATATTTTATTTAATTATAAAACAAACCAACCAAAGGAAACAATCAAACAATCAATCAAACAAACAAAACACAGACCACACAATGCCAATTGTTAGAAGAATCCAACACAGAACAGTAACATTCGTTATTTTCTCATTCTAAGCCAGCAATGTGTGCTTGCAGCTCAGAAGGCTGAGAGCAGCAGGAGGAGGGAGGTGATTCTGCCCCTCTGCTCTCATGGAACTCCTTCTGGAGTACTGCATCCAGTTCTGCTGCCCCCAGCATTAGACGGACATGGAACTGCTGGAGTGGGTCCAGAGGAGGGCCACAAAGATGAGTGGGGGGCTGAAGAACCTCTACTATGGGAACAGGCTGAGAGTTGGAGCTTTTCAGGTTGGAGAAAAGAAGGCTCTGGGGAGACCTTGGAGCATCTTTCCAGTACCTGAAAGGGCCAGTTACTACCAGTGTCCCCCAAAGGTCAGAGCAGGGCCCAGTCCTGTTCAATATCTTTATTGATAATCTGGACCAGGGGATTGAGTCCAGCATCAGTAAGGTTGTAGATAACACCAAGCTAGGAGCAGGTGTGGAGATGGTGGAGGGTAGAAGAGCCCTGCAGAGGGACCTGGACAGGCTGGATGGGTGGGCAGAGGCCAATGGGATGAGACTGAACAAGACCAAGTGCAGGCTTCTACACTTTGGCCTCAAAAACACCAAGCAGCACTACAAACTGGTGACAGAGTGGCTGAGAGCAGTCAGGCAGAGAGGAACCTGGGGGTACTGGTAGATAGGAGCTGAAGATGAGCCAGCAGCGTGCCCAGGTGGGCAGCAGAGCCAGTGGCATCCTGGCCTGGCTCAGGAGCAGTGTGGCCAGCAGGACAAGGGAGGTTCTTCTGCCCCTGGACTCAGCACTGCTCAGGCCACCCCTTGAGTGCTGTGTCCAGTGCTGGGCTCCTCAATTCAAGAGAGATGTTGAGGTGCTGAAAGGTGTCCAGAGGAGGGCAATGAAGCTGGTGAGAGGCTTGGAACATAGCCCTGTGAGGAGAGGCTGAGGGAGCTGGGGGTGTGCAGCCTGCAGAAGAGGAGGCTCAGGGCAGAGCTCATTGCTGTCTACAACTACCTGAAGGGAGACTGTAGCCAGGTGAGGTTGGGCTCTTCTGCCAGGCAACCAGCAACAGAACAAGGGGACACAGTCTCAAGTTGTGGCAGGGGAGGTCTAGGCTGGATTTTAGCAGGAAGTTGTTGCCAGGGAGAGTGATTGGCATTGGAATGGGCTGCCCAGGGAGGTGGTGGAGTCACTGTGCCTGGAGGTGTTGAAGCAAAGCCTGGCTGGGGCACTTAGTGCCATGGTCTGGTTGGTTGGACAGGGATGGCTGTTAGGTTGGACTGGATGAGCTTGGAGCTCTCTTCCAACATGTTTAGTTCTATGATTCTATACAAGAAAGTCAGGAAGGGACTTTTTCTAAGGGCTTATAGTGGATGAGAGGGAATGAATGGAAGCTCCAAGAGGGCAGATTTAAACTGGAGGTTAGGAAGAAATTCTTTCAACTGAGTCTGGTGAGACACAGGAATAGGTTGCTGAGAGAGGTCATGGATGCCCTCTTCCTGGAGGTCTTCAAGGCCAGGCTGAACGAGGCCTTGAGCAAACTGGGTCAGTGAAAGATGTCCCTGCCCATACCTTGCTGGTTGGAACTAGATGACCTTTAAGGTTCCTTCCAACCTAAAGCATTCCATGAATCCAGGAAACTTTCCAATGTAATGAGAAATGCACATCACACAAAAGTCTTCTCTCAATAACTTTTCTGTGCATTCAGTGTACAGTAGGAACTCCTCTTTTTTAGACCTTTTAAGACCTGTAATCAAGCTGAATCTGAGGTTTTTTCCCAACATAATTATTCTAAACTACTTCTTTCCTTTTTCATGTGCATATATTTACTTAAGTTGGGGGTGTTTTTTGCAGTTGATTTGGAGCAACAGAAATGGCAATTGAGCAAAACATTTCATTTTCTTAAATCAACAGATTATTTGTAAACATATTTCTGTTATTTGGGGGGTGAGCGTTAATAAACTGTGCTACCCCTGCTAACTCAGACTGGATATAGTCATTTCAGGCTAATCATTGACTCTTTAATCTGGAAAACAGCTCATCTTTTAAGTCATGTTCTTTGAATGATGTATTTTGTGGCACTGGGGTGGGTTTTTTTTGCTGAAATGCCTTCCTTGAATTCTTTTTGACCTATACTGGTTAAAATGTAGATTATCTAAGTGTCTACACTTGTCTGCATCATTCTTCTCTATTTACTGCAGTCTACAGACCTTGAGATTCTGCATTTGACAGCAGTGCCATCACCCAAGTCATCTACAGAAAGAATAAACACTGTGGCTACAGCAAGGTCTTGACCTCTTTTGCTAGAGGGTTTCTGCATCTTCATTTTGAGGTGGTGCCTACCATTTCCAACAGTAAATGGATCCCTTCCAGGTATCAGGTGGTGTGTAATGAAAACTGAAAGGGAAGCTGAGAATAATAACTTGTTGTCTGATATTTTTTTATCCCATCTGTCATTCATGCCCACACCCATGCTTCCTTTTCTGTTGCCAAGTTCAGTGTTTTAATTTTGACCAAGTTCATGTCAAAATTCAACACTAAGTTGTCTAAAATACAGTCCAGTCTAGATCCAGTTCAAGCAGATGGAAAGATGGAATGGGCTGCCCAGGGAGGTGGTGGAGTCGCTGTCCATGGAGGTGTTCAAAAAAAGACTGGATGAGGCACTCAGTGCCATGGTCTGGTTGATTGGACAGGGCTGGGTGCTAGGTTGGACTGGATGATCTTGGAGGACTCTTCCAACCTGCTTGATTCTATGATTCTAAGAGCTGGGTTCAGAATAGATAATATTCTTGTGTTTCTGCTAAGACAAAGGCCAGAGCAATGTATAGGCCAGAGCCTACACATTCAGCCACATCAGACGCATTCCCCATGCATCTCTTAATAACACAGCATGCTGATGAACCCCAAACAGTGTGCTAGTTTGAGCCTAGCTAGCATGTTTTGGTGAGAAGAACTAGATGATAGGCTGTAAAATGAAAACAATGGTGAGGTCTACTTCCCTCCCAGTCTTGCTGGGATGTGTAAAGAAGAAAGGCAAAACAAAGATTAGGTCACTTGCTTCTTCTCTTCACTGGGAGCTTTGCCTGCTGGGGAGAAGCTGAGGCTGCTGGCTGGACTCCATCTTGCTTTCTAACCTCACCCTCCTTTTGCTTGGCTGCTTCACCTTGCTTTTTAACCCTCTTGGCCGAACCTCCATTCTTCCTTAGGACTGGGGTAAGGTTGAGAGGGGTAGGGGGAAGGTGAGGGGTGGTTGAGAGCCCCTCCTGGGGACTCAGGTTTCTGGGAGGGGAGTTGTGTCTGTATTACCTTTTTTACCTTGTATATTTCTGTCTATAACTGTATATACTGTAACTATCTGCTTGTAAATTGTGCCAGCTGTAAATATAAGCTTCATTCATATTTCCAGAGCCCACTGAGTCTAGTCTGGGTGATTTCTAAAAGTGGGGGGGGGCAGGGGATACCCAAACCATCACAAACAGACATTTTCTCAGGCAACAGCAGCACACCAGTTCCATCTCAAGCTCCTCCTCACTCCTTCCTGGCCCGAGTCAATTGCTCAATTCTTCATATTTACTGCCCAATTTATAGTGGCCTTGCAATGAAGTCAGCCAAGTCATCCCTTTTTACTCTTGAGAAGAACAAAGTGGGACTTGCTTTGTAAATCATTTTTACATGTACAGTATTGACAGTTCTAGAGATGAACTGAAAAATCTGCTCTAAGGACTAAGCAGTTCTTCAGCAGACTTGCTTGGGTTTATCACTAGTGCTTTCTTTCTCCTTTCCCTCTCTTCTCTTTCTCTGTCACCAGGACTAACCATTTCCACTCCTGACATCACACTGTAAGTTAAGAAATCTCTTATTCTTTAGGCTCAAAAAACTATTTTTATGGCCACTGCTATTCAGATAGATCTTCCCCAAGTCTTTGTGCTACAGCTATTGAAGCAAGAAGGAGCCTCTAGATGTCTCTGAAAAGTGCTTATTAACATTGTTATACCTAAAAAAGGCTTGCTAAAAAATCTTTTCACAGTCTTTGATTCCATGAAGCAGGCATAATCTTCCTCCAATATATGCTGATCAGACAGACACCAAATAAAAAAGCATTTTGAGACAAATCAAGAGAAAACATAATGCAGAAAACATTCCCTTTTAGCTGGGTTTACATCCCAACAAGAGGAAACTCAAGGACCGCATAAAGATATTTGCCCTTGGTATTGATGTAAAAATGCAAATCTTTGGTGAGATGAAGGATGGTAGAGCAGACCCTCGAGAGAGAAACAGGGCAGCATCTTAGTCTTCCATTTTTAAGCATAGACTTAATGATTGCACTGAAGCAGGCCCCTGTCCTGGAAGGCTAATAGGCTTATTAGATGTCCTGGTTTTCCTCACCCTTCTGCTGATGGGGGAAACAAGGGCAGGAGGGAAACAAAGGCTTAGGCCATTATGTCCCCTCCCAAAGTGATAAACAGGTACCCACAGGTGTTGTTGGTGTCTTGCCCAAAGAAGGGTGAGCAAGGGCTGGGGTCACCTCATATGGGCAGTTTGGCAAATGCCATTCTGATTGGTGAGTCTCTGTGGCCAAAGGAGCCTTTGCACCTGGGCAAGTAATAGAAATGGAGCTAAGTTGCAAGCAGTTGTGCTGCTTCTGCCTGGCTGCTTCTGCTTTGCTGCCTCTGCCTCACTGCTCTTGGACAATGTGTTCTGCTCTGCCTCGTGCTTCAGACCAGCTTAGCCCTGATATTTTGGGCTTCAACTACCTGGAAACTGAAGCACCTCAAGTTTCCCAGGAGAAGGCATTTAAGTGCCTCACAATGCGGCAAGAAGTGCCACTGCCATGGTGCTCTCTGCACAGCTGCAAGAGATCCTGCCTGCACCTCTGCAAACCTCTGTGCCAAGAGGAACCAGGATCAGGTCAGAAATCCTCTGCCTCTTTCCCAGCACCCTGGGAAGATCTAGAAGCCTTTCAAAGGCCGAGCAGTTCCAACACTGCCACAGAGGAGCCAGGGACTGCCTTGAAATTCCTACTCCACTGCAGTGAGCAGCACAGACTTTCCCTAGGGCTCCAGGCTGCCTATTTGTAAGTGAAACAAAGCCATTTTGTGGCTAAAGATTTCCAAGTTCCTGCTTCTCCTAAATGAATGAATTGCCCATAAGCATCCTTCTGAAGATGTCCCTGACCAAATTAGATCCCAAATGTAACTAATTTGTATATAGTTGTGGGCAGGGCTTTCCAGAAATAAAATCAACTACATATTTTATAATTCCTGCCTCATTATTTGCCCCAACTAAATCAGCCCCATGCAACCAAGGCCACCTAGCTGTTGAGCAGAAGCCTGGGAGACCTCCCTCAACACACTGCAGTAGTGGTTTCTTTTCAGAGCACAGAAGTGTCCTTTGAGATGCAACAGCAGGAAAGCTGATTGTGTCATCTTGCATGAAAAATGGGAAGTTCCATAGCAACCATCTTTCTACTCTGGAGACAAAATACAGCCAAAGTAAAAGAAAAAAATAACAATGACACATATGATGAGTTTGCAAGCCACGTAGCTCTACATAGGAAGCCAGATTCCTGTGAGCAGAAGGGAGAAGCCCACAGCACAAATGTATCTCAGCTGAGGTTTCCCTGCATAGCTAGAGCGGCTTCTGCTGGCTCTCGACTCAAAAGACAGGACCACAGAATGGAAATGAGAAATGGGAGGCAGCACCTTGAAGAAGCTCTGCTCCCAGAGTAAATAAAACTATCTAGGGAGATCAGAGGCTGGAGATCAGACAGGTTCAAGTCCCCACTTGCTCTGTTATCCCTGAAACTCAGTGTTCACCTCTGCCTGTGTCACAGTATCATCCCCCAGGCTTCCACTGCAAGGGAGCAGTTTTGCTCTGCCCTTTGCACAGGCCTGCCAAGGCTCACCTGAAAGAGCAAAGTACAATAAAGTATAATTTGAAGTTCCATCCATAACTCACACTGAGCAATTATTAATTACTTATTAAAGGGGGAACGTTATCCTGTGCTATAAATGTTACATGGGTAAACATGAGGGATGTGAATGAGTGAGATCTACTCAGCTCAATCAGCACAACTCTCCCAGAGGCTGTTCAAAGCCACAGGATGTCTCCAGGTTTCAGATTTTGCATTCCCATCTCTGAGTCAGATGAAAGACTTGCAAAAGCTGCTGTATCTCGATAGCTTCTCAACAGCTCTGCCTCTCAGGGCAGTTTTGCACATTTCTTATTCAACAGCAGAAAGACAGCAATAGGTTGTACCATGCCTACTCACCAACAATAATTGCTATTTAAACAGCTGATTTCTTCTGAAGGGAACAAAAAGGGGGCAAAAGTTGAATAGAACAGAATCAACCAGGTTGGAAGAGACCTCCAAGCTCATCCAGTCCAACCTATCACCCAGCCCTATCAAGTCAACTAGACCATAGCACTAAGTGCCTCATCCCTTTCTTTTCTTGAACACCTCAGTGCTTAGAGGGACTTATTATCAGTCCTCAGAATGGGAGAGAGATAGATACAGATAGGGAGCAGTGCCATCTGCTCTGGTGAGACCTCACCTGGAGTACTGCATCCAGCTCTGGAGCCCTCAACATAGGATGAGGCAGGTCTAGAGGAGGGCCACAAAAATGATCAGAGGGTCAAAGCACCTCTACTACAAAGACAGGCTGAGGGAGCTGGGCAGGTTCAGCCTGCAAAAGAGAAGGCTCCAGGGAGACCTAAGAGCAGCCTGCCAGTACCTGAATGGGACTACAGGAAGACGGAGAGAGACTGTTTACAAAGGCCTGCAGTGATAGGACAAGGGGCAATGGCTTCAAACTAGAGAAAAGCAGATTTAGATTGGATGTTAGGAACAAGTTCTGCACCATGAGGGTGGCAACAGGTTGCCCAGGGAGCTGGTTGAGGCCCCATCCCTGTAGAACTCCAAGTTTAGGCTTAACAGGGCTACAGGCAATGTGATCTGGTTGAGGCTGTCCCTGTTTACTGCAGGGGGAATTGGACTAGACAACCTTTAGAAGTCCCTTCCAACTCAAACCATTCTATGATTCTAGGAACTGAAATCATTTCCGTAGCCTACACCTCTGCTGTAATTCAAAGATACAGGTGAAGAGAAACAGTTGGTGTGGAGGACCTAATGCCACGTCATTAGGAAACCAGGGAGGGCACAGAGGGTTGGATTTGCTTCAGAAAGGTTCTAGTCTGATCTTATGAGCCAAATGGCCACTAGTGGTGTTCACTTTCCTCCAGGAAGAGCTGAGTTCATGAGCTCTGAGCCCACCCTGTAACGCAAACCAAACGACAGCAGTGCAGCCAACCGCAAGAGCTGTTTCAAAACGCATTCCTGACCTGAGCAAAAGCACTCACACAGGCACACACTTCTTCATTCTGTTCCTCAGTATCTCCAGAGCACCCAAATAAGTCATGCACAAAGGCACAACTCAAGGACAAGAAAGGCTGCACAGTCATTTCTCTTTTGCCCAAGCTCTTAGGCTTTTCATATTACTTTGATAATAAAGAGAATGAGAGTCTGAGGCAGAGCTATTCAACTAAACTACACTCCACTGCCTGCTTCTGAAGAAAGGCATGTCAAACTTCTCCACCTTACCTTCTGAGTTATTCTCAGACAGAAGATTTCCTATCATTTTAAAGGTTTTTCAATTTTTCCTCTACATTAATGAGACTTTTTTCCTTTTTTTTTTCTTTTTTTCCCCCTTTTTTTCTTTCTTCTTTTCTTTTTTTTTTCCTCCCTTTTTTCTCTTTCTTCTTTTTTTTTTCTCTGAGGTTTGAGTAGTTTTCTCAAGATAACCATTCCACATCTGGTTTCTTTAACACATAGCTGCTTGCTCTTAGGCAACTCAGTCCTTTCAGTAAACACTGCTGCTGAAGTGCTGAGGACACCTCACAGCAACACTGAACACTTCCTCACAGATGATGTCCAAGTTCGGAGTCTCAACTACCTCCCCAGGCAACTTGTTGCAGTGTTCCACTACCCTCATGGTAAAGAACTTGTTCCTAACATCCAATCTAAATCTCCTCTTCTCTCATTTCAAACCACTGCCCCTTGTCCTGTCCCAGCAGGTCTTTACAAACAGTCCCTCTGCAGCCTTCTCATAGCCCCTTTCAGGCACTGGCAGGCTGCTCTTAGGTCTCCCTGGAGCCTTCTCTTCTCCGGGCTGAACAACCCCAGCTCCCTCAGCCTGCCTTTGTAGCAGAGATGTTCCAGGCCCTCAATTATCCTCATGGGCCTTCTCAAGACCTGCTCCATCAGGTCCATGTCGTTGAAGGCTGCAGAGATGGACGCAGCACTCCAGGTGAGGTCTTACCAGAGCAGTGGCAGAATCCCCTTTCTGGCTCTGCTGGCCACACTGCTTTTGATGCAGCCCAGGATGCCACTGGCGTTCTGAGCTGCAAGCTCACACTGTTGCCTCATGTCCAGCTTCCCTTCCACCAGAAGTCCCAAGTTCTTTTCCACAGGGTTGCTTCCTGCCACCCCACCTGCAGCCTGGACACATACATGTTCCTTCCATACAGAAAATCCCCCTAAGAATTATTTAGAACCACATCTTGGGTGAACTACAAAATAAGCCACATGCACTCTTGCAGATGACAAACAGCAAAGGGGGAATGAATTGCATCGTTCCAGAGTGAGGTAAGGCAAGCAGGCTGGGAGCCCTGCCCTCATGTGTGCTTCATTTTCTCTGGAGAAAGGAGGCAGCTGCTGATGTTGGGAAGACTACACAGGCACACTCACGCTCTCCCTTGCTCACTGTCCCTCTTGCTCTTTCCTGTCTTTTCATACTCATGCTGCCACAGAGCTTTCCAAATGAAGAAGCTGTTTCCATGACACCAAACCCTTAATTTGAAGCACACATACAAACAGCCTAGGACTGTGATCACAATGCACCATTTGGTTTTTTGGTTCTACTTTGGACAGAGGCAGATGAACCTTGTGAAACCCAACATAAAAATTACTGCTTCTAACCAGCAGTTTCACCTTGAGTGTTTTACAAACACCTTGATTTTGTTCTCTATTAAATTTCTTGTCATGTTTAATAAACTTGAGAAGCAGGCTACTTGATTAATCAGACTGCTTTGTGTTTGTGCTTTGTACTTGTAGCCAGAGCTATCTCCCTGGTGCTTTATTCTTTTGGTGAGGTCTTAGCTCAGTACATCCTTTCTTCCTGCATACTTTTCCTTGAAAGCTGTTTTGCAATGACTCTCCAGGAAGCTGTCTCATGGTCTTTCATCATGGCAAACATACCATAAGAAAGTATAAATAAAGAATCATAGAATCAGTCAGAGTTGGAAGGGACCACAAGGACTATCTACTTCCAACTCCCCTGCTATGGGCAGGGACACCCTATCCTAGATCAGGCTGGCCACAGCCTCATCCAGCCTGGCTTTAAACACCTCCAGGGAAGGGGTCTCAACCACCTCCCTGGGCAACCCATTCCAGCCTCTCACCACTCTCATGCTGAAGAACTTCCTCCTCACGTCCAATCTGAACCTACCCACCCCCAGCTTTGCTCCACTATAAAGAATCTCTTATTTATCTAACTATCTATTTATCTAAAAGATAAAGAACGCTCTGCTGTCAGAAAACACGTGCCACAGGAGGAAAGACATAACCTTGAACTGAGTAATACATAGCACTACCATGGGTAGCACATGCCCCACCCCCAAAAGCCATTTGAATTTTTAATTCCTTAATTGTAGCTACCTAATCACACAGACTTCTTTGTCTCTTGAAGAAAGCCTCTAGTCAAAATATCCTCAGATTAAAACGCTGTCATCGTTCGACTCCCAGCAGAATGGAAGCAGAAAAGAAAGGTGGCAGGAGGATGAAGAGTTTGTGCATCAGTAGCATCCCCTCTGTCACTCAACTGCTGCTACAGAGGAACTGCAGTGGCAGAAGCATCGTGCAGTAACAGTTGAGTATTATTCATATCCTTAGCTTTATTAACAAGCCCGAGGCACCTCCAGCGCGTCCACCCCCACACACGCTAAGTCAACAGCAAGGGGAAGCATGCATTTGCTGAATGCATCATTTCCCATCGCTCAGTGCCTGAGAGCTAGCCCCCCCACAGGGATGTGCTGCCCTCAGCTCACTTCTCAAACACAGCAGCTCGAGTCCCACTGCTACAGGGTTATGAATTACGCTGCAATTCATGTGGCATTTCTAAGTGTGCAGGAGGGGATGCAGGGAAAATGACAGAGTGGCACATTTCCAGCTGGCCGTCATTGGTATGCTCGCCATGGAGCAGCAGCTCATACCTTTGGGCCAGATGTTTCACCGTCCTGCAAGACACAAAGCAACAAAGAACAACAAAAAAACACCATTGGGAGCAGCTTTTTAACATGGAGACCTGGAGACAGCTCCCAAAGTCAGCACACAAAGATAGAGCTAAATAAATGGAGCGGTTCAACGTCAGAGCAAAATCAGCTCTCCAGATTATCCAGAAATTTCCATGCACAAAGGCAAAAAGAAACTGAGTGACTTTATAACACAAAACACCCAATGACATAGCTACAAGCACAGTCATGGATTAGAGTACAGGAGGTAGTGGGATTTCAGAACTGGAGTAATAAATTGTTTTATCGATACCTTTTCCCTGTCCACAGGGGGGGAGTTCTTATGATGTAGACTTTTCTCCCCAGATCAGACTGGTCCAAAGGCCAAGGAAGGCAGCAAGACTCTGTACACTGATGAAACTGGGCACCCACTTCTTTACTGTGAGGGTGGTGAGACACTGGAACAGGTTGCCTGGGGAGGTCATGGATGTCCCCTCCCTGGAGGTGTTCAAGGCCAGGCTGGATGAGGCCTTGAGCATCATCTATTGGAAGGTGTCTCTGTCCATAGCAAACACTATGGAACTAGATGATCTTTAAAGTTCTTTCCAACCTAAACCATTCTATGACTCAGTGAATCCCATCAGGTAAAAAGTCTTGCACATGACATGGCCAGGTGGCTGTACCACCACTGAGGGCCACATCCACAGAGCTTCACAGTAAGCAACAAGAAAAGCAAAGCCTAAAGTCCCCTAAAAAGGGAAAAAAAAAACCTTCAGGATGCAGAACTGCAAAACTAAAGAGCAACCAGCAAAGCCTAGGGGGTGGTAGCCAGAGCTGGATGAGACAAACCACCAGGTGACCACTGGAGTACCTTCATGATAGTAATGCTGCCTTCTCCCATGTGGATACTTTGGCCAGGCATGATCTCCCCCCCAGCCCAGTCACCAAGAGATGACAACAGTGGAAGATGCCCTCCAATGCCAGTGCAGCACGAGTGAGTCCAGCACTTGCCACCGAGGGGCATCTCTAATTCTATAATCTCTTTCCTAACACAGGACCTGCTTCACTCTCCACAGGAGGTCACTTCAATTCCAGGAAAACAAAGCTCACTGGAGTAGAGATGGTCTGGGGATGGCAGCAGGGGACCCTCAGTCTCACCTCAGCATACTCCCACACAAGGGGTTGTATGGTCCCCAGGTGCTGTTGTGGAAGAGAGTTGCTTATGTATCATGTGGTGAGTCTTCATCACCAGGGCATCCTCCACAGGCAATTCACAGAATTAACCAGGTTGGAAAAGACCTTTGAGATCATTGAGTCCAATCTACAACCTAACACCTCATTAACTAAACCATGGCACCAAGTGCAGTGGGCAATGTCTCCATCTCTGCCTTTTGAAAGGGCTACCTTACCAAATGCCTCATCCAGCCTCCTTTTAAACACCTCCAGGGATGGTGACTCCACCACCTCCCTGGGCAGCCCATTCCAATGCCAATCACTCTTTCTGTGAAGAGCTCCTTCCTGACATCCAGTCTGAATCTGCCCTGGTGCAGCTTGAGATTGCATCCTCTCTTCTGTCACTGGTTGTCTGGGGGAAGAGACCAACCCCTTCTTGGCCACAGTCTCCTTTCAAGTAGTTGTAGACAGCAATAAGGACTGACCCTGAGCGTCCCCTTCTCCAGGCTGCACACCCCCAGCTCCCTCAACCACTCCTCACAGGGCTGTGCTCCAGACCCCTCACCAGCCTTGCTGCCCTTCTCTGGGCACCAGCTAAAGGCTGTTGGAGCTGCTGGCACAGTAATCATCACATCCAAACCCAGCCAGCTCTGGGACACAATCACAAGTATTTCTGGACAGTGCTACTGACAACTGCTGGATTATTTAACCACCACTTTGTGGGAAGGCTAAAAGGAGAGGACACAGGCTGCAGTATTGAGGCCATTTATGTGAGACCACAAAAGAGCCAAGATGAAGCCTGTTCCACTGCAGGTTTCCTCTGCAAACCTCAAGCAACCTTTTTAGTCATCTGTCAGAGAGATGACAGTAGGGCCACACATCATGGGGACAGGGTGAAGACAAATGCAAGCCTGCAGCAGCAGGTACTAACAGGAAAACCCAGAGAGAAGCAGTGGGCTTGGGGCTTGCAACGTCTCCACTTCTGCCTTTTGAAAGGGCTACCTTACTGTCAGGATAACCTCAAGCAACAAAAGTATCGGTCACAGGATCATAGGATGTGAGGGGTGGGAAGGAACCTCTGCAGATCTTTGAGTCCAAGTCCCCCTGGAAGGTGACGTGTGAGTTAGTGCCTGCTGAGGGCTCTAGACCCCAGAATGTGTGCTCAGGGGTTCCTCATTGCTTGCAGAGAGCACGACAGCCTCCAAAGATCCTTTGAGATGAGAAAATGATGCATTTGAAAGTGAGCTATAGGAAAGAAGTGGGGTGAGTAAGGAAGGACAGAGCTGCTGGCTGGATCACATAATCAAAGTGACATCAAAGATAAGTGATTCAAAGTGCAGAAGAGGCCTTTCCAGTTGGGTAAGGTTGATGCCATTAGGATGCTGCCATTCTGAATGCTACTCTGAGAGTAAGTCATCTAACTACATCTTTTAGTTGAATGATATTTTTCCCTTTAATGAACTTGCTTATTAAGTCTCACTATCACACCAAAGGAGTCATTTGGATTTAATTTATCTCTCTCTCTGTGCTTTCCATAGCCATTGCTCCTTTTGCCTTCCCCACACCCTCTATCTGCCAGTCTTTTTAATTCTCTGTCTTTTGTGTGAGCCTTCTAGGGCAAGGATCATACCTACTTCTATTTTTGGAAGCCAGCTACAGGGAATAAATTATGATAATTAAGCCCAGCAGAATTAGATTTTAGTGACTACCAGACATGGAATAGGCACTGTCAGACATCCTCAGAACAAGATAATCTGGTTTTTGCCCTGAAGTAAGAGAGAAACAAGGAAGATGCACCAAGCCAGTATCATGAAAGTGCCTCCACCTCTAATCTCTGGAAAAGTACATAGCAAACGCTGCCCACAGTCAGGGAATCACAGAGAGAACACCACACATTGAGATTTACCACAGGAAGGATGTAATAAACCCAGTGACTGCTGAATTTAAGATTGATTTCTGCTGAAGTTACCATTTGAAGCTACACTTAGTCCTTTGTTCAAGGCTTTGAGGGAGTAAGAGTGGGGGAAAAGCTTTGAAGGCACTTTTCATTTTAGGCACTTTTGATGTTTGAAATGTTTCAAAGTGATTAATGCTCTAAATTTGGTCTCAGCCTGAATGGTGGCTTACCTAATATTATGGTTATGAAAACATGAAAAAGCTGTTTAGATTCCAACTAAAAATCGACCCATTTCTGTGGCAGAAAAAAAATGACCCCTAATGTCACAGCAGGTGTGTGGCATTGGCCTCTCAGAGAAGCAAAAAGAGGTTCCCATGTGAAGTTGCTCAGTTCAGTAGTTTTAAGTTGAAAGATGCTGAAGCTGAAGGAGATGAACATTTTACTCAAACACTTCAGCTGCAGTGGTATGGTGGTTTAAGAATCACAGAATTAACCAGATTGAAAAGACCTCTAAGATCATCAAGTCCTACCTATCACCTAACACCTTCTAATTAACTAAACTATGGCACTAAGTGCCTCATCCAGCCTCATTTTAAACACCTCCAGGGATGGTGACTCCAACCTCTCCCCAGGCAGCCCATTCCAATGCCAATCACTCTTGCTGTGAAGAACTTCCCAACATCCAGCCTAAATCTTCCCTGGCACAACTTAGAATCACAGAATCATAGAATGGTTTAGGTTGGAAGGGACCTCAAGGATCATCCAGCTCCAACCCCCTGCCATAGGCAGGGACACCTCCCACTAGAGCAGGCTGCTCAAGGCCTCATCCAGCCTGGCCTTAAACGCCTCCAGGGAGGAAGCATCCAGAACGCCCCTGGGCAACCTGTACCAGTGTCTCACCAACTTGAGACTGTGTCCTCTTGTTCTGTCACTGGGAGCCTGGCAGAAGAGACCAACCCTCATCTGGCTACAGCCTCCCTTCAGGGAGTTGTAGACAGCAATGAGGTCTCACCTGAGTCTTCTCTTCTCCAGTCTGAACACCTCCAGCTCCCCTCAGCCTCTCCTCACAGGGTTGTGCTCCAGGCCCCTCACCAGCCTTGGTGCTCTTCTCTGGACACTCTCAAGCACCTCAAAATCTTTCTTGAATCATAGAATAGAATCAGTCAGGGTTGGAAGGGACCACAAGGATCATCTAGTTCCAACCCCTCTGCCATAGGCAGGGGCACCCTACCCTAGATCAGGCTGGCCAAAGCCTCATTTTTTGTTTCCTCAGGCTGGATCCTTATGAAGAAAGAAATTTCACATTGATGGCTGACAGACCTTCAATGGTAGAGCCTTTGATCACCTACCCTTCCCTCTCTCTCAAAGAGGAGCTAGTTATCTGCATTTTGTAAGACAGATGTGGCACCAAGGGGGACAGTTTAGCATCAGACCTGGTAGAGTTAGACGATGGTTGCATTCAGTGATCTTAAAGGTCTTTTCCAAACAAAACAATTCTCTCCCATGATTCTATGATGAAGATCTTGTAGGTGCTTCTTTCAAGATCTCTTGGCTGAGATGCTCTCTCCCTGCCATGTCTTCTTTCCTTATTCTAAAGTGCATTCAGAATAGCTTTGTGTACACCAGGGCTAAGAAAAGTGTATCATGGAATCATAGAATTAACCAGGTTGGAAGAGACCTCCAAGACCATCCAGTCTGACCTAGCACCCAGCCCTGTCCAGTCAACTAGACCATGGCACTAAATGCCTCATCCAGTCTTTTCTTGAACATCTCCAGGGATGGTGACTCCACCACCTCCCTGGGCAGCCCATTCCAATCATGTGAGGAACCTACAGCTCAGGCTCTGGAAGAGAACAGTGGGAAAACACAATTTCTCCAAGAAGCTGATACAGTGTCACTCCCTTATGGAGCTGTTGAGTGGCAGCTACCTATCTGGTAAGCAGCACCAACTGCATCTTTACACTCTGAAATCATACCTCTTGTTAATTAAAAGAAGATTGCCTGCTTGAGGCTATTTATATCTGTATTTTCTATGCAAATTTTAATAGCCAAACAGCAAAGGTCTTGATAAAGTGATTTATAACAGAAATGTTGATAAACATCTGACTAAAACATCCTGAAAGATGGCATTACAGCAATCTGTGTAGAAGTTTCTACACCTAGAGAATTTCATAGAATCACAGATTGGTTTGAGTTGGAAGGGACCCCAAAGCTCATCCAGTTCCAAACCCTGCCACAGGCAGGGACCCCTCCCACTAGAACAGGTTGCTCAAGGCTTCATCCAACCTGGCCTTGAACACCTCCAGGGAGGTTGTGGAGCACAGAATCACCCAACGTGATCTTTGATCACGTTGGGTGATTCTGTGCTCCACAACCTCTCTGGGTAACCTGTGCCAGTGTCTCACCACCCTCAATTCTTCCCAACAGCAAAGATCACATTGGGGGATTCTGTGCTCCACAACCTCCCTGGGCAACCTGTGCCAGTGTCTCACCACCCTCAATTCTTCCTAACAGCAAAGATCACATTGGGGGATTCTGTGCTCCACAACCTCCCTGGGCAACCTGTGCCAGTGTCTCACCACCCTCAATTCTTCCTAACATCAAAGATCACATTGGGGGATTCTGTGCTCCACAACCTCCCTGGGCAACCTGTGCCAGTGTCTCACCACCCTCAATTCTTCCTAACAGCAAAGATCACATTGGGGGATTCTGTGCTCCACAACCTCCCTGGGCAACCTGTGCCAGTGTCTCACCACCCTCAATTCTTCCTAACATCAAAGATCACATTGGGGGATTCTGTGCTCCACAACCTCCCTGGGCAACCTGTGCCAGTGTCTCACCACCCTCAATTCTTCCTAACAGCAAAGATCACATTGGGGGA
Organism: Tricholaema leucomelas; assembly: GCA_013400475.1. Taxonomy (NCBI): domain Eukaryota; kingdom Metazoa; phylum Chordata; class Aves; order Piciformes; family Lybiidae; genus Tricholaema lacrymosa; species Tricholaema leucomelas. The sequence goes on along the minus strand of WAAF01003002.1, from coordinate 21,812 downwards.
TTCTGTGCTCCACAACCTCCCTGGGCAACCTGTGCCAGTGTCTCACCACCCTCAATTCTTCCTAACATCAAAGATCACATTGGGGGATTCTGTGCTCCACAACCTCCCTGGGCAACCTGTGCCAGTGTCTCACCACCCTCAATTCTTCCTAACAGCAAAGATCACATTGGGGGATTCTGTGCTCCACAATCTCCCTGGGCAACCTGTGCCAGTGTCTCACCACCCTCAATTCTTCCTAACATCAAAGATCACATTGGGGGATTCTGTGCTCCACAACCTCCCTGGGCAACCTGTGCCAGTGTCTCACCAACCTCACTGTAAATAATCCTTTCCTAATGTCTAGTTTGAATCTCCCCTCTGCCAGCTTAAACCCATTTACTTAGGTCATTTAGTCCAAACCCCCCCAACCCATCACTGTCAGCAGGGGCATCTTCAACTAGATCAGGCTGCCCAAAGCTCTGTCAAGCTTCACTTTGAAGATCTCCAGGAATGGAGCCTCAATTTCCTCCCTGGGCAACCTGTTGTAGTGTTACAATACCCTCGTGGTAAAGAAGCTGTTCAGTCCTTTCTCAGCTCTTGGGACTGCTCTATTCCACTTTTCAAAGTAAACTTACTGACTATCTGGAAACTGAAGGATAAGCCTGGCCAAGTTACATGAACATTTTAATTAAAGCACATCTTGACAAAAGATCAAGAAGAAAATAGTGAGGTAACACCCATTAAAAAGTATGGAGACAACTCTGATAGATTTTCCAGTCATAGAAAAGGTAATTGGATGAAGTGAAGAGGAAACAAATTCAGTGTGATAAATGTAATAGATATTTTTTGCTACAAAGGATTAGCTGAAATTACCTTCAAGCATGAGCTTGATGTTAGATATGGAAATCTGAGAAGAAGAAACTGCTTTTCTCTTTTAATATTATATCAACTTCTTTTATTATGATGAACCATAATGGGGGGGGGGGATCACATTAAGGATTAGCTGGCCTGTGGGATAACCTTGAAATTGTGCTACTGGATTTCTACAGCTTGGTTTTTTTTAGGTCACCAGGATGGGACCAAAACAGTGTCGAAAGTACATGGAAGAGTTTGGGGACAGAGTGGCTGGAGAGCAGCCGGGATGAAAGGGACATGGGGGTACTGGCAGATAGAAGAGGAGGCTCAGGGCAGACCTCACTGCTGTCTACAACTACCTGAAGGGAGGTTGTAGCCAGGTGGGGTTGGTCTCTTCTGTCAGGCAAGCAGCAACAGAACAAGGGGACACAGCCTCCAGATGTGTTAGGGGAGGTCTAGGCTAGACCACCTGGTCTATAAACAAGGAGTGCTATAAAGAGTGGAACATTCTTTATGTGAAGAAAGGCTGAGGGAGCTGGAGCTCTTCAGCCTGAGGCAGCGGAGGTTGAGAGGTGAGCACTCTGTACAGATCTGGGCTCTTCAGTTCAAGAGAGATGCTGAGATGCTGGAAGGTGTCCAGAGAAGGGTGATGAAACTGGTGAGGGGCTTGGAGCACAGCCCTATGAGGAGAGGCTGAGGGAGCTGGGGGTGTGCTGCCTGCAGAAGAGGAGGCTCAGGGCAGACCTCATTGCTGTCTACAACTACCT
>WAAF01003002.1:0-20192 GCA_013400475.1 Tricholaema leucomelas | reverse complement strand
AAAGCCTGGATGAGGCACTTAGTGCCATGGTCTGGCTGATTGGCCAGGGCTGGGTGCTAGGTCAGACTGGATGAGCTTGGAGCTCTCTTCCAACCTGGGTGATTCTACGATTCTATGATTAAAGTGAATAAGAACACAGTTAAATACAGAGTGTGACCTTTTCTTTGCACAGAGCCCCTGCCATCTCCACTCTCTGGGAGTCAAGGCACAAATGAAAGCATCCAAAAACGGGAGGAAAAAAAAACGTAACCAAAAAGATAGCAGAACTTCCTCAGCTGTAAGCATCCCTTATCACATGAGAAATCATAGAATCATAGAATGGGTTAGGTTGGAAGGGACCTCAAGGATCATCCAGCTCCAACCCCCTGCCATAGGCAGGGACACCTCCCACTAGAGCAGGTTGCTCAAGGCCTCCTCCAGCCTGGACTTAAACACCTCCAGGGAGGAAGCATCCACAACCTCCCTGGGCAACCTGTGCCAGTGTCTCACCACCCTCACTGTAAAGAACTTCCTCCTAACATCCAGTCCAAATCTCCCCTCCTCCAGCTTAAACCCATTCCCCCTCATCCTGACATTACCAGACCTTGTCAATAGTCCCTCCCCAGCCTTCCTGTAGGCTCCCTTCAGATACTGCAAAGCCACTCTAAGGTCTCCTCGAAGCCTTCTCTTCTCCAGGCCGAAGAGCCCCAACTGTCTCAGCCTGTCCTCATAGCAGAAGAAAGTGTAACTTTAAACCAATATGTGTATGTAAAGATGGGTGACACACTCATTTCACATCTATACTAGCTCCTTGCCACAGGTTGTAAGGAAGCACATTGCATTTGCCATTGTAAATAATGACTCACCTCCTATCTATAGTAAACTAAACAGAGAGGGGTGGCACAATAACTACAAATACAGAACAAATGTGTGGGCTTTATAATTTCTGCCTTCTTGCAGCTATCTTCTGCTTGCCTTCAAGCAAAAAAACAACAAAAAATCCTAAGGAGCAGTTTTGCCTCTACAGGGAGTGTCATGCACAAGGGGTGTTATAAACAAGGAGTGCTCTAAAGAGTGGAACATTCTTTATGTGAAGAAAGGCTGAGGGAGCTGGAGCTCTTCAGCCTGAGGCAGCGGAGGTTGAGAGGTGAGCACTCTGTACAGATCTGGGCTCTTCAGTTCAAGAGAGATGCTGAGATGCTGGAAGGTGTCCAGAGAAGGGTGATGAAACTGGTGAGGGGCCTGGAGCACAGCCCTATGAGGAGAGGCTGAGGGAGCTGGGGGTGTGCTGCCTGCAGAAGAGGAGGCTCAGGGCAGACCTCATTGCTGTCTACAACTACCTGAAGGGAGGTTGTAGCCAGGTGGAGTTGGTCTCTTCTGTCAGGCAACCAGCAACAGAACAAGGGGACACAGTCTCAAGCTGTGCCAGGGCAGGTCTAGGCTGGATGTTAGGAGCAAGTTTTTGGCAGAGAGAGTGATTGGCATTGGAATGGGCTGCCCAGGGAGGTGGTGGAGTTACCATCCCTGGAGCTATTCAAGCAAAGCCTGGATGAGGCACTTAGTGCCATGGTCTGGCTGATTGGCCAGGGCTGGGTGCTAGGTCGGGCTGGATGAGCTTGGAGGTCTCTTCCAACCTGGCTGTTTCTATGATTCTATGATTCAGTCATGTTTAGAAAGATGTGAAGACAGTGTTAAGAGGATGGATCCAAGCTCTCCTCAGGGATGTCAAATGGCAGGACAAGGGGCACTGGGTGCAAGCTGGAGCAGAGGAGTTTCCATGTGAACAGAAGGGAAAACTTTTTCCCTGTAAGGCTGTCAGAGCCCTGAAACAGGCTGTCCAGAAAGGTTGTAAAGTCTCCTTCTCTGGAGACATTCAAAACCCTTATGGATGTGTCTCTACGTGACCTACTCTAGGTACTACTGCTCTGGCAGGGGGATTGGACTGGATGATCTTTCCAGGTCCCTTTCAACCCCTAAAGTTCTGTGATTCTGTGTAAGTTGAGAACCTGCATTTTATCAGCAAAACAGACCTGCTGACATCTACAGTGTTGCAAAGCCATTGGATCCTTTCTAGGCTGCAAGTTGTACAGAGATGGGACCTCTATCTGTAAGATTATTCCTAGCACAGTGGGGTTACTACTACAATATTCCAATTAGCCTCAACCAGCACAGAAGGTGCCTCTGGAGATCATAGAATCATAGAATCAACCAGGTTGTAAGAGACCTCCAAGATCATCCAGTCCAACCTAGCACCCAGCCCTATCCAGGCACTAAATGCCTTATTCAGTCTTTTCTTGAACACCTCCAGGGACGGCAACTCCACCACCCCCCTGGGCAGCCCATTCCAATGCCAATCACTTTCTCTGGGAAGAACTTCCTGCTAACATCCAGCCTATATCTCTCCAGGCACATATTGAGTACAATATTAGTAACAAATTGTAAACACAGCTCAAAGGGTGGAACCTTTTGCTTAAAGTGAATAAAACCCCACTGAACAAACATGACACCATCAGACACACTCCAGTTTGCTTCACCTCAGTATTGACATTTTTCTCCAGTACTTATTACATCTGGAAGATTTTAATATGATTATTTCAGAATATTGCTAAGCTCTTGTCTGCTCCTGGAAATCCACCAAAATAGCTACAATTATTCTGAGGTGGTTTATTTCAATATAAATCCCAAAGCAGGCACTTTTGTTTCAAAATAAGAGTTCCTATTTCCAATTTAATTTAATATAGTTCTAAAATATCCCCCTGGGAGCTTATCCTGGAATAGCTATTTTGGTACATTTCCATAATGTAGGCAAGCCCAAAGTCAGGGATTGGAGATTGGAGTTTGTTGAAGAGAAAACTCTGTTTCCACTTCAAAACATGTCCCAAAGCCCAGCAAACCAAATCAGCTTAAGCAACCCAACCATTTCAGAAACATAGGCCCTTACACAAAAGAAACAGAGATCCTATTTCAGTAATAGCAATAATTCAATAACTGCTTAACTCTGCACATGTTGATATCAATTAATGTTTCACATCACAAATCCTCTTCAAAAGAGCCACTCACAAACCTCCACCACCCTGTTGTTTGGTTGTTTTTTTTTTACCCAAACATTTACTGTCACAGCAAAAAGCAGAAGAGTAGAAAATAAGAGTCTAAAATTAAATGATGAGCTTAGAGGTCTTGGAGGTCTCTTCCAACCTGTTTGATTCTATGATTGTAAGAGAACTCAAAGCTTTCTTATTTTCTTCAGAGCCCTTCTGCAGCTTGACCTTACACAAACACACACACAGCAGCAGCAACAAGCACTGCCTCCAGCATCCCACAGAGCCAGAGCATATCAGACCTCTCTTGCACCCTGTGGTCACCTTCAAAATCTGTCCTGGTATCATGCCTGTATTTGTGCCTGCATTCTCCTCTGGGAATTCCCAAAGCCTGCCCTAACTTAGCAGCTCTGCCAGGGCCCCCAAAGCAGCAGTGAGCCAGCCTCCTCAGCAGCCCAGCTTCACCTCAGGTCACCCATCATGACCAGCCAAGACATTAGAGTCAAGGAAGGGGTCTCTTGCTTTGAATGACATTCCCTTGGCAAGCCAAACATGTAGAAAGGAAAGGAGTATGAAGAGTAGCTTCAGGTCCCTTTCCTGCCCCCTAAAATGTATCAATGACATTTGCAGCAGCAATGCTTCAAGTTGACAACGGGAACATGTCACAGTCTTGGCTCTCCCTCTTCCATGGGCAGCTTTGTCCCTTTTTCCTCCAGCTGCAGAGGAAGAGCAATGGCCATTGGAGCAGCTGTGTTTGAGACAGAGGCTGCAGAGTGAGAAATGACAAAAAGTTGTAGGTTGCCCTGTGAGTCCCGTGCAGCCCCCTCTGGTCAATCCCTTCCATGGGATGCCACCGGCCCTCCTTAACCCAGTGCTCATCACCTCACAGCAAGCTCCTCGCCTAAGCGTCTGGGTAACAGCATAGGCACACCGAAGCCGCACGGGGCACAGAGAGCTGCAAAGTGAGCCAATACCTCCATCTAGCGTCCCCGAGTACTACAGAGCGTCTTCTGCTCTTGGAATCATAGAATCGTAGAATCAACCAGGTTGGAAAAGACCTCCAAGCTCATCCAGTCCAACCTAGCACCCAGCCCTGGCCAATCAACCAGACCATGGCACTAAGTGTCCCATCCAGGCTTTGCTTTTTTGAACACTTCCAGGAAAAGTGACTCCACCACCTCCCTGGGCAGCCCATTCCAATGCCAATCACTCTCTCTGTGAAGAACTTTCTCATGACATCCAACCTAGACCTCCCCCGGCACAACTTGAGACTGTGTCCCCTTCTTCTGTTGCTGGCTGCCTGGCAGCAGAGCCCAACCCCACCTGGCTACAGCCTCCCTGCAGGGAGCTGCAGACAGCAATGAGGTCTGCCCTGAGCCTCCTCTTCTGCAGGCTGCACAACCCCAGCTCCCTCAGCCTCTCCTCATAGGGTTTGTGTTCCAGGCCCCTCACCAGCTTTGTTGCCCTCCTCTGGACACCTTCCAGTACCTCAACATCTCTCTTGAATGGAGGAGCCCAGAACTGGATACAGCACTCAAGGTGTGGCCTGAGCAGTGTTGAGTACAGGGCAAGAATAACCTCCCTTGTCCTTGTCCTCTTCATCCCTTTCCAGCCATCCCAGTTCTTAAGTGAGAAGGAAGTTGGTGGCTTTTTCTTTTCTCCAAATGAGACAATCCAAAGCGTAGCTGCCCACCAGATGGGCATTGTGCAAGCTCTGGCCATGCAAACAGCTCAGCCAGTGCCAGTGACATTTTTGCAAGCCTAGTCCAAGCTTTCTGTTGAGCAACAGCTGCTTATTCTTCCACCTTGCATGGTCAATCTCTGTGAGATTTCTTTCTTGTCTCCATTTTGCTACACGGCCACAAGGATTTGGCAAATGAGCTTTAGATGATGAATCAGAAGGGGATTTTTGTGGCCCTTTGCCCCTTGTTTGCATGCAGTGCTTCCAGCTCACAACTGTTTCCTCAGTTCAGAGAATCACAGATTTGTCAGGGTTGGAAAAGACCTCAAGGATCAGCCAGTTCCAACTCCCTTGCCATGGGCAGGGACATCTCACACTAGATCAGGTTGCTCAGAGCCACATCCAGCCAGGCCTTCAAAACCTCCAGGGATGAGGTTTCCACCACCTCCCTGGGCAACCTATGCCAGTGTCTCACCACATTCAACCTGAACATTCAACTGAACATTCAATTTGAATTTAACATTCAATCTGAATCTACTCATTCCTAGTTTTGCTCCATTCTAGTTCTTCCAGCAAAGCTCTCTGGCTACAGCAGCATGCTATCTGAGGGTGAAATGCATTAGCCTCTGTTTGCTTCAAATTTAATTCATCTATTTAAATAATTTAATACAGCATCCATCAGTATGAAAGCTGGGAAAATTGAATCCAAAGCATTTGAAGACACATAGATTAAATAAGCTACCTTCAAATCCTGCCTTTCAAATTATCGCTGTCTCTGGATTAATTCTACCTTAATTAGGCCAAAATAACCTTCTCAAACTGATTAAATTATTGAAATAAAGTTGAAATAAACATAAACCAAAGCAAATGGAATATAAACAGCCAGAGAGCTGTTTATAAGCCAAAATACAGAGCTTTAAATCATACACTGAGACTGATTGAGTTTAGGTCCTGATTAGAGTCCTCTAAAATCATGAGGCAGATGATAAAGGAATTTTATAGAATCATAAAATCATAGAATCAAACAGGTTGGAAGAGACCTCCAAGATCATCCAGGCCAACCTAGTGCCCAGCCCTGTCCAATCAACTACACCATGGCACTAAGTGCCTCATCCAGGCTTTGCTTTTTTGAACACCTTCAGGGACAGTGACTCCACCACCTCCCTGGGCAGCCCATTCCAATGCCAATCACTCTCTCTGCCAACAACTTCCTCCTAACATCCAGCCTAGACATCCCCTGCCACAACTTGAGGCTGTGTCCCCTTGTTCTGTTGCTGCTTGCCTGGCAGAAGAGCTCAACCCCACCTGGCTACAGCCTCCCTTCAGGGAGCTGCAGACAGCAATGAGCTCTGCCCTGAGCCTCCTCTTCTGCAGGCTGCACACCCCCAGCTCCCTCAGCCTCTCCTCACAGGGCTGTGCTCCAGGCCCCTCCCCAGCCTTGCTGCCCTTCTCTGGTCACCTTCCAGCACCTCAACATCTCTCTTGAATTGAGGAGCCCGGGACACAGCACTCAATGTGTGGCCTGACTAGTGCTGAGTCCAGAGGCAGAATAATCTCCCTTGTCCTGCTGCCCACACTGCTCCTGATCCAGGCCAGGATGCCACTGGATCTCCTGCCCACCTGGGCACACTGCTGCCTCAGCTTCAGCTACTATCCACAGTTACCCTCAGGTCCTTTTCTGTCTGGCTGCTCTCCAGCCACTCTGTTCCCAGCCTGCAGCACTGCTTGGGGTCATTGTGGCCAAAGTGTATAACCCTGCACTTATTCAGTCTCGTCCTATTTACCTCTGCCCACCCATGCAGTCTGTCAAGGTCCCTCTGCAGGGCTCTCCTACCCTTCCACAAACCCACACTTTCTCCTAGCTTGGTGTCATCTGCAAACTTACTGCTGCTGGACTCAATCCCCTGTTCCAGATCATCGATTTTGCTTTTCAAAATATAAGAACTAGAGGTGCATCACAGGAAATCCTCACTCAGGGCTTTAAAACAAAAGAAAAATGAGCACTTTCTGCACAGCAAATCATTAAATTGCCAAACTCACTGCCACCAAGTGCTGCAGACGCTGAAAGCCTCAGTATGATTTGACAAATCAACAGAAGCAAAGTCCCCAGAGACTTCTTAAACACAAAGAGCAGAAAATCTTTAAGGCATAAACAGCTGTGGGGTGAGAGGATATTGGGGAAATATCACTCAATACTTTCCCTGCTGTTCCACCCTTTCCTTAATCAGCAGCTCCTGTCAGAAACAGGATACTGAGCTTGATGGGCCTTTGGTGCAGCATAATAGGGCTATTCTTATCATCTGACAAGTCATGAATTGGAAATGCTTTAAAATGTTGACACTGGCTTTGCAGCCTTAGACCAGAAGGTGACTAAACAGCATCCAAGCTAAACTCAGCTAATGGAGTTTAGGAAAACAATTAGTCTCAGGCTTATCTAACTCACAAGAGTTGTTCACGTTGCAAGTCCAGTTAAGTGTCAAATCCAGTAAGCATCAGATATTTGTTCTGTGCCCATGCCCTGTGATGACAGCTGGTCAGCATGTTACAACAGAAAAGACAACACTGCTCAAGGGAAGGTCCCAGGGAAGCAGCTTCATCAGCAATAAGGACACACTCAAATATGTACTATCTCCAAAATAGGTGCCATAATTTGGAGACAGAATCCAAATGGTTTGTATCTGTCCCATCCAGGTAGCTAAAAAACTTATTCAACACTTCCTGGAAGTTTCTGCATAGTTCTTTGGAAGAATGAACAGAAGAGTACATTGTCCTTGGCCTCTCTGAGCCACTTAAGAGATCAGAGACAGAGATGTTTGTCCAGAGCTGTTTCTTTCTGTGCATCTCCCTCTGGGTGACAGTTCTCAGCCGTACTCTCACATGGAACCTGGTAGAAAGGGGCCAGAGGAGGGCCACGAAAATGATCAAGGGACTGGGACACCTCTGCTACATGGACAAGCTGAGGCAGCTGGGGTTGTTCAGCCTGGAGAAGAGAAGGCTTCAGGGAGACCTAAGAGCAGTTTGCCAGTACCTGAAGGGGACCTACAAGAAGGCTGCAGAGGGACTATTTACAAAGGTCTGCAGTGACAGGACAAGGAGCAATGTTTTAAAATGAGAGAAGAGGAGATTTAGATTGGATGTTAGGAACAAGTTCTTTACCATGAGGGTGGTGGAGCACTGCAACAGGTTGCCCAGGGAGGTGGTTGAGGTCCCATCGCTGGAGATACTCAAGGGCAAGCTCAATAAGGCTCTAAACAACCTGATCTGATGGAGGATGTCCCTGCTGACTGCAAGAAGGTTGAGCTAGGCAGTCTTTGGAGGTCCCTTCCAATCCAAACCATTTTATGATTTCCTCCCCCAGACCAAGCACCATCCTTATTAGTACAGATCTTTACTCTTGATACAGCCTTCAAAATCCTACTGGAGGCTACCCTGCAGCTGTCACCATCCTGACCCATATTCACAGTCTTAAAATTACAAAGTCTGGATCTCTGCCAGCTCAAACCTTGCAGATCCAAATTACTCTAAATCTCTTTCATTTTATTTTGTTCCCTTTCCTGCCTGCATTTTCCATCCAGGATGTTAAGACCCAGAGAAGCAAACTCTTTCTCCCAGCACTCTTCTGTAATCTGCAATGCCACCCACCAAATGGTAGAGTAGAAATTATTAATGATGTAGGCTTGGGATATGCCTAAACTGTCCTGCAAAGGTGCTAATAGATATATTTGAATTCAAAAGAGATCTGAGAGGCAGAAAATAATACTTTATTAGTATGCTTCATGTGTGTGCAGAGAAGCAGCCTGCTCTCCAGAAATATGTGAACAGTAGAATCAAAGCCTTCAGCCTCTCCTGTAAGAACTCATTAAAATCAGTAATCTTTATCACTTTTCTCATTAAAGTTATTAAACCCATTGATTTCCATACCACATCATTTTTGAACCATATTACACGTAGTCAATCTGAGCTTCTGTATCTTCACAACCACTCATAGCTATTTCTGGGTGTATCAGCATCCTACCATCTTCATTTCACTTACAGTTTGTCCAGCATCTAGAGAAATGTGTTGAACCTGGGTCATTACAGGAATTGAGCCCTCAAAATGAGCTGCTAGTTCACCTTCTGAATATGGACTGACAGATCACAACCCCAGCTCATCTTTGACTTGATTACCTTTATCTCCAAAAGCAGACATTTCCCCCAGTTAAGCTTAATTTAGGTGAACTCCTGGGTCTGTTTTCAACATGCTTATGGTTTGCAGGTTGCTTTCTCTTGGTTTAGAATCACAGAATCAGTCAGGGTTGGAAGGGAACACAAGGATCATCTAGTCCCACCCCCCCTGCCATAGCCCTACCCTAGATCAGGCAGGCCACAGCCTCATCCACCCTGGCCTTAATCACCTCCAGGGATGTGGCCTCTTTTCTTTGCTCTTTGTATATACAACAGTCTTCATGGAACACATCCAATTGTATGTATGACTGAGAGCCCATTTAAAGGAGTCAGGGACTCATAGAGGTAAGGGAAAATCACAGAATCACAGAATGTGAGACGTTGGAAGGACCTCCAGAGATCATCCAGTCCAACCCCTGCTGAAGCAGGATCCCCTAGGGTAGTCTGCACAGGAATGCATCCAGGTGGGGTTGGAAAGTCTCCAGAGAAGAGACTCCACAACCTCTCTGGGCAGCCTGCTCCAGGGCTCTGGCACCCTCATTGTAAAGAAAATTCTCCTCCTGTAGAGATGAAATCTTCTCCATTCCAGTTTGTATCCATTGTTTCTTGGCTTATTGCTGTGCACCACCCAAAAGAGCTTGGCCCCCTCCACTTGACACCCACCCCTCAGATATTGATAGACATTTCTCAGATCTCCTCTCAGCCTTCTCTTCTCCAGAATAAACAGCCCCAGGGCTCTCAGTCTCTCTCCATAGGGGAGATGCTCAAGTCTCCCAGTCACCCTTGTGACTCTCCACTGGACTCTCTCCAGTGGGTCCCGGTCTCTCCTGAACTGGAGAGCCCAAAACTAGTCTCAAGTTGTGTCAGGAGAGGTCTAGGCTGGATGTTAGGAGGAAGTTGTTGGCAGAGAGAGTGATTGGCATTGGAATGGGCTGCCCAGGGAGGTGGTGGAGTCACTGTCCATGGAGGTGTTCAAAAAAGCAAAGCCTGGCTGGGGCACTTAGTGCCATGGTCTAGTTGATTAGACAGGGCTGGGTGCTAGGTTGGACTGGATGATCTTGGAGGTCTCTTCCAAGCTGGTTGATTCTATGAGTCTATGCTCTCCAGAGGCACCTTCTGTGCTGGTTTGAGGCTAATTAGAATATTTTACTGAGAGAAATTAAAGCCTTAGCTGTGAGAAGAAAGGGGAAAAAATTAACAACAGTATCCTATGTCATTCATGTTTCTGCTGAGAAATGCAACTAGCCAAAATACAGGTAAGACACTTCTCACCCAGTGCTCAGCTCTCAGTTCTGTTCCTTCTCTCTCTGGAGGTCTGGGTCTGTGTGTTTGCCCTTGCCTTAACTCTTTAATCTGATCTGACCTCTTTCCTCTAACCTCCTTGTCGTCTTTTTGACATCTCACCTCAGATCTCTCCAGATTTATCAGATGAGATATAAAGGGATTGATCTGGTTACTTCTGAAGGGGGGGAAAGAGGGAGAGGGGAGGAGGTTTGGGTCAGGAGCCCTCCTGGGGACTCGAATTTTTCTGGGAGGGGTATTGTGTTTCTGTATTACTTTTAACTTGTATATAACTGTAAATATTTGTGTATATATAGGCTTGTAAATTGTGCTAAGCTGTAAATACAGATTCATTCCTTAACTTCCAGAAGGCTGAGTCTAGCCTGGGTGATTTCATTGTGTGGGGGGGGTGGGTAACTCTCAAACCATTACACCTTCCAAGTCCTACCATTCTGTGCTTTTGTGATATTTCAACATAACATTGTCTCCGAGAGCAAATTGTTTGTATCTGTGTTGTATCCAGCACACTAGCTGCCTCGGGGATACCAAAGCAAAAAGACAACAAGAACAGAAAGGAAAGATGTCTGTAACAAACACTCACTGCTGCAATCACAAAAGCTGCAGAGAATTTGGAGCCTTAGAAAGTGAAGCTTCCACTTCATCTTTATTTCATGAAAACAAGGTGGTGCTCCAGCAAAGCACACAGCATGTTGCACTTGAAAGGCAGAGTCACACATGAGATTGATAATAGGAAGCTTATGCATCTACCCAGTTCTCCAGGGATTGGGAAATCCATTCCCTCACAGCATCACAGGATATTAGGGGTTGGAAGGGACCCAAGGAGATCATCGAGCCCAACCCCCCCACCAGAGCAGGACCACACAATAGAATAGAATCAACCAGGTTGGAAGAGACCTCCAAGATCATCCAGCCCAACCTAGCATCCAGCCCTATCCAGTCAACCAGACCATGGCACTAAGTGCCTCATCCAGGCTTTTCCTGAACACCCCCAGGCACGGTGACTCCACCACCTCCCTGGGCAGCCCATTCCAATGCCAATCACTCTCTCTGCCAAAAACTTCCTCCTAACATCCAGCCTATACTTCCCTCGGCACAACTTGAGACTGTGTCCCCTTGTCCTGTTGTTGGTTGTCTGGGAGAAGAGCCCAACCCCACCTGGCTACAGCCTCCCTTCAGGTAGTTGTAGACAGCAATGAGGTCTGCCCTGAGTCTCCTCTTCTGCAGGCTGCACACCCCCAGCTCCCTCAGCCTCTCCTCATAGGGTTTGTGCTCCAGGCCCCTCACCAGCTTCGTTGCCCTTCTCTGGACACGTTCCAGCACCTCATCATCTCTCTTGAGTTGAGGAGCCCAATCTAGCACAGATCACAGAGGAACACATCCAGACAGGCCTTGAAAGTCTCCAGAGAAGGAGAATGATTCTATGATTCAGTACTTTCTTAGTGTGTTTCAATGGAATCCTTGGTAAGAACATTATTGTTTTGCTGTCACTGTGGTTTGGTTATCACATGTCCACCAAAGGGTCAGGATTTTTAATGTTCAGCTGGAAATTGTGGGGGTCCACACACAACATGGAAATTATCTGACACTCTGCAGTTCTTCTGTCCCTGGGTTTACAGCAGAGGCACCTTCACCACAGAGTTTGGGATCTCCTTTGGAGTGAAAACTCTGCTGCTGGTGGAGCTCAGGGTGTAACAGACATAGCAGGTGCTGCTAAACACTTCAGAGCATGCACTGGGCATGGCTGGAATTGGAAATAATTAGATTAATATTTCAGTTCTGAACTGTGCCTGTTTCTCTAATCCTCTCTGTTGCAACTGCATTTGCTGCTTAGTGATATCAGTTTTAATACCCAGTTCCTAATTAGTGTTATCAAGCACCTCACTCTGAATTCCATTACACAGAGCTGGATGAAAAGTGAGGTCAAGTGTAACCCCCAGGTGAGCTATTTACCTCCTGGTTTCTTCTATCTGTACACCTGATGCTCCACCTCAAGCAATGGCAGATTCCTTGCAAGCACTGAAATCATTCAGCTGGGTCCCCAGGGCACCCCAAAACACAGCAGACATCTGTCACCACCGTGACTTGAGGAAGTATTTAACTATGGCAATGCAGCTGACAAAAGAGAGTAGTCAGCCTATTAGGGGATAAATGTCACCTGCCTTAGCCAGGGTAGGGGGAAAAACCAAGTTAAAGAAAATCAAGCAGCACAAGTCATCCCTTCACTTAAGTCTTCTCCCCATTGTTTCCATCCTCTTCCTCACAAACACTTTGAAATGAAAAACTAAAAAAGAAAATTGGGTCTGCGCAATCCCAGGCACAGCTCCAGGCTGGGTGGTGAACGGCTGAGAGCAGCCCTGAGGAGAAGGACCTGGGGGTCTGGGTTGATGAAAAGCTCAACATGAGCCTGCAGTGTGCACATGCAGCCCAGACAGCAACCCTGTGCTGGGCTGCAGCAAGAGCAGTGTGGGCAGCAGGGCAAGGGAGGTGATTCTCCCCCTTTACTCTGCTCTCCTCAGACCCCACCTGGAGTACTGTGTGCAGTTCTGGACACAAGAAGGACATGGAACTGCTGGAGCCAGTCCAGAGGAGAGCCACCAAGATGCTCAGAGGGCTGCAGCAGCTCTGCTCTGAGGACAGGCTGAGAGAGTTGGGGCTCTGCAGCCTGGAGAAGAGAAGGCTTCGAGGAGACCTTAGAGTGGCTTTGCAGTATCTGAAGGGAGCCTACAGGAAGGCTGGGGAGGGACTATTGACAAGGTCTGGTAATGTCAGGACAAGGGGGAATGGGTTTAAGCTGGAGGAGGGGAGATTTAGACTGAATGTTAGGAGGAAGTTCTTTACAGTGAGGGTGGTGAGACACTGGCACAGGTTGCCCAGGGAGGTTGTGGATGCTTCCTCCCTGGAGGTGTTTAAGGCCAGGCTGGATGAGGCTTTGAGCAACCTGCTCTAGTGGGAGGTGTCCCTGCCTATGGCAGGGGGTTGGAGCTGGATGATCCTTGAGGTCCCTTCCAACCTAAACCATTCTATGATTCTATGAAATCTGTCCTTTATGCTTCAACTTACAGAAGCAAAAACCTGGTAGTTCATGTCCACAGCAAATTATGAGCATGAAATCTGTGACAGCTTAACGTATTTACAAGGCTTGGAGGAGCCATTTGATTCATCAGGAGCCTTAACCACATGGGTTTTTAATATGCATTTCTGACTCTCCCAAATAGGATGAAAAGTGTTTTTACTGCTGGCTGAGTACTAATGGATGCAGAGCTGTTAGCCTGCAGCCCACAGGCAGCCTGAAATGGTGAGCTAAGATGCATTTAATTTTTGCTCATTTGGTTTTAGCAAAACCAAGTTTAGTTTTAAGAGGTGTAGTGGCAGCATTAGAAATTTAGAGGTTGCACATCTAGAGGAGAGGAGCACCTCTCCTGTGAGGACAGGCTCAGAGAGTTGGGGTTATTCATTTTGGAGGAGACCTTATTGTGGCCTTTCAGTATCTGAAAGGGGCTACAAGAAAGCTGGGAAGGGACTTTTTAGGGTGTTGCATAGTGATAGAACTGGGGAGAATGGATCTAAGCTAGAGGAGGGGAGATTCAGATTGGATGTTAGGAAGAAATTCTTCACTATGAGGCTGGTGAGACACCGAAACAGGTTGCCCAGGGAGGTGGTGGAAGCCTCATCCCTGAAAGTTTTTAAGGCAAGGCTTCATGTTGCTCTGAGCAACCTGATCTAGTCAGAGTGTCCCTGCCCACGACAGTGGGGGTTGGAACTGGACGATCCTCGTGGTCCCTTCCAACCCTCTGTGATTCTGCGAATGCCTCCAAAGGTCATCCAATCCAACCCCTCTGCAGTCAGCAGGGGCATCCTCAAGTTGCCCAGAGCTCTGTGAAGCCTGCTGCTTTCTGTGATACAGCCTGGGGGGGTATTTTATTTTAGTGGGTTTTAGATCAGTGATTCACAGAATACATCTGGTTGGAAGAGACATCCAAGCTTCACCTTGAATATCTCCAGGGATGGGACCTCAACTATCTTCCCTGAGCAGGGTCCACCACACAGATGTGCTACCCTTCATCCCACTAGAACTGCAGCTCAGCTGCATGAACAACCCCACCTGAAGCTGCTTACTGCTAGTGCAAAGCTGTTTCCTGTGCCGGATCAGCTCATATGGCTTGGGTACTGTGATGGTGTTTTGCTGACACAAGTGCAGACAGATCCAGAAGGATTAGTGGCTGGAGAATGGGAGCTGAACTGAGAAACTTGCTCCTCCTGCCAAATCAATGTAGCAAATGAGTCCTGGGGGGTGGAAGCTGAGGGTGCTATGCAAAAGAAATGCATAGCACTGTCACCTAAAATGAAGGCCCCAGAGGACTGGTGGTACCAATTAAATTAAATCAACTCCATAGCCAATATCACACCAGTGCTGTTTCAATTAAGAGCACTTTCTCTGGGTTTAGATGAAGTCAGGTCAGAGTAAATTAAGAAAAATAATAATAATTCATATCAATCCTTACTGAAGAGAAATCAGTCTAGCTGAGTTCATGCAACCCTTGAACAAAAAAACAACTTCTCAGCAAGACACATAAAGTTATGAGCAAGGCTTTTCCTTCTGGGGAGAAGATTTATTATTGCTAGAATTAATTTCTAAGGCATTGTAAGGCTTCACATTAGCATGGCTGGCTTCTTGCTTGAGTGCTGCAAAGCAATGTTTGTCTGAACACTTGAAAAGTTCTTTGCTGATGAATCATAGAATCAACCAGGTTGGAAGAGATCTCCAAGATCATCCACTCCAACCTTGCACCCAATCAACCAGATCATGGCACTAAGTGCCCCAGCCAGGCTTTGGTTTTTTGAATACCTCCAGGAAAAGTGACTCCACCACCTCCCTGGGCAGCCCATTCCAATGCCAATCACTCTCTCTGCCAACAGCTTCCTCCTAACATCCAGCCTAGACCTCCCCTGGCACAGCTTGAGGCTGTGTCCCCTTCTTCTGTTGCTGCTTGCCTGGCAGCAGAGCCCAACCCCACCTGGCTACAGCCTTCATTCTAGTAGCTGCAGACAGCAATGAGCTCTGCCCTGAGCCTCCTCTTCTGCAGGCTGCACACCCCCAGCTCCCTCAGCCTCTCCTCACAGGGCTGTGCTCCAGGCCCCTCACCAGCCTTGCTGCCCTTCTCTGGACACCTTCCAGCACCTCAACATCTCTCTGGAATGGAGGAGCCCAGAACTGGACACAGCACTCAAGGTGTGTCCTGAGCAGTGCTGAGCACAGGGGCAGAAGAACCTCCCTTGTCCTGCTGCCCACACTGCTCCTGAGCCAGCCCAGGATGCCATTGGCTCTGCTGCCCACCTGGGCACTGCTGCCTCATCTCCAGCTCCTCTCTCCCAGCACCCCCAGCTCCCTCTCTGCCTGGCTGCCTTCAGCCACTCTGTCCCCAGCCTGTAGTGCTGCTTGGGGTTGTTGTGGCCTCATTGGTGTCTATAACTACCTGATGGGAAGCTGTAGCCAGGTGGGGGCTCGCCAGAGCAGGACCACACAATCTAGCACAGATCACAGAGGAACACATCCAGACAGGCCTTGAAAGTCTCCAGGGAGAAAGACTCCAATAACCTCTCTTGGGAGCCTGTCCCAGTGCTCTGGGACCCTTACAATAAAGAAGTTCCCCCTTGTGTTGAGGTGCTCCTTCTCCTGTCCCAGGGAGCAGTGAGCAGAGCCTGTCCCCCCGCTCCTGGACAGCCTTCAGATACTTATAAACATTTATCAAATCCCCTCTCAATCTTCTTTTCTCCAGACTAAACAGCCCCAGGTCCCTCAGCCTCTCCTCATCAGGCAGGGCTCCAGTTCCTTAATCACCCTCGTAGTCCTCCGCTGGACCCTCTCCAGCAGATCCCTGTCCCTCTTAAACTGGGGAGCCCAAAACTGAACACAGTATTCAAGATGAGGTCTCAGCAGGGCAGATCAGAGGGAAAGGAGAACCTCTCTTGATCTGCTGGACACACTCTTCTCGATACACCCCAAGATCTTCTTGGCCTGCTTGGCCACAAGGGCACATTGCTGTGCCATGGTTAACGTGTTAGCCACCAGCACTCCTATCTCCCTCTCCACAGGGCTGCTCTCCAGCAGATCACCTCCCAGCCTGTACTGGTGCAGTTTATTATTTCTTCCAAGGTGTTGTTTTGTTAAATTGAGAACCTCCCAGACACAGAGTCCCACCACTCCAGCATCTTCCTCAGCCATGTTGCAGTGCAGCAGGGAACAGGAGGCAGTGGGGCACCCCAGTTTCCCAAGCAAAACTCTCCTACAGTGTCCCCCTGCCTGCACACCACCCCCTCCTCCCAATGCTGCAGGCACAGCATGAACCAGTTTGTGAGTGGTTGCCCCCCACCAGCTCTTGTCAGAGACCACCCACTACAAGGCACTGCATGGAACCACCACCAGTGTTCAAGGATTTTGCAGACCCCACTGTGCAGCAGGCAGAAGTTGCAATGTGCTGAGCACTGGAGAGGAACAGTGGAATCCACTGCCTGAGTGGAGTTTTCCCAGCATACATGGCCAGGTAGAGTTGTCCCATGGAGAGCTAGCTGCAGAGAGTTGTCCTAGACACTTCTGGGGGTGGTCTAAGACACACCAGAGCCCAAGAGCTCCCTCTCAGTTTGGGGCTCTTTCTGCAGCAGGCCCCAAGAGACTTCTGGCTTGAGGGTACCAAACCTGCCTATAGACTTCAGCAGGCTCACAGTGAGGGGGGTGGTCTCTTCTCCCAGGCAACCAGCAACAGGACAAGGGGACACAGTCTCAAGTTGTGCCGAGGGAAGTATAGGCTGGATGTTAGGAGGAAGTTCTTCACAGAGAGAGTGATTGGCATTGGAATGGGCTGCCCAGGGAGGTGGTGGAGTCACCGTCCCTGGGGGGGTTCAGGAAAAGCCTGGATGAGGCACTTAGTGCCATGGTCTGGTTGACTGGATAGGGCTGGGTGCTAGGTTGGACTGGATGAGCTTGGAGGTCTCTTCCAACCTGATTTATTCTATTCTATTCTATTCTACCTCAAGCCACAGATCTCTAGCAGTGTTCAGGGAAGTATCACTGTGTACTTTCTCTGGTCTTCACCCCCTCCCTCAAGTATCTGCTGCTGGTCAGAAGGCAGGATAGGTGTTCAGGTAGTCCTTGGTCTGACTTATTTTAGGTAGGAGTACTGGCTGTAATTTGATGTTCAGAATTCAGTTTCCCTAGATCACCTTTATCCTCCTTTTGTGATATCCCAAGGAGTACAATTAACTCACTGCTCTTAAGAAGTCAATAAAGACTGTCACATCCCTGCAAGCAAATGAAAGACATTTTGGCTTTCCAATATGCAGGTTTGAGCATCTGATTGATTTTATGCTGAATAATTTTGTTTAGGCAAGCAGTAGCACTAAAGTCTCAAGCATCAAAAGAAGACAGACTTCCACCAGAGATCTGAAAACCACAGTGGAAATGTCTGCCTAAACTCTTCAAGTACTCCTGGGTTGCTTGGCCTTGTAGGAAGAATTCTGAGAGCTAATTGTATCACCCAGAGAAGTGTAGCACAGAATGAGGCTATTTTTCTATCTGTGTGGGCTCCTCTTTGCTATAGATGTCTTTAAAAGTGATTAAAAACATCTCAGATTCAAAACTGAGCCCAAGATGTTCTCAGAACAAGAGTGCTAGTAGCAGAGCAGCAGCTGGCAAAGTTTACAAACCATGCCATCAGAAAAAAATGTAGCATGGGGACTCCTCAGCTAGCAAACTTCTGGGGAAATAAGGTGGGAAGGGGCTGAAGAATCTGTTCAGACCTCAGACACATCACAATAAAACTCACCCAGCTGTGCCAGTGATGCCAGAAAGCCACGGAGTGCTACAGCTTCCATCCCAGAACCCAGGGTGTAGGTCTTAGTATCATAGTAGTATCATAGTATCATCAGGGTTGGAAGAGACCTCACAGATCATCAAGTCCAACNGGGGGGCCCAGAACTGGACACAGTACTCAAGGTGTGGTCTAACCAGTGCAGAGTACAGGGGCAGAATGACCTCCCTGCTCCTGCTGGCCACACCATTCCTGATGCAGGCCAGGATGCCATTGGCTCTCTTGGCCACCTGGGCACACTGCTGGCTCATGTTCAGGCAGGTATCAATCAGCACCCCCACATCCCTCTCTGTCTGGCTGCTCTCCAGCCACTCCAACCCCAGCCTGTATCTCTGCATGGGGTTGTTGTGGCCAAAGTGCAGCCCCTGGCACTTGGAGCCATTGAATGCCATCCCCTTGGACTCTGCCCATCTGTCCAGGCGGTCAAGGACCCGCTGTGGTCCTTTTCCACAGGGCTGCTTTCTATCACCTCATCCCTCAGCCTGTATTGATGAGGATTGTTCTGATCCAGGTGCAAGACTCTGCCCTTGGTCTCATTGAACCTCATGAGGTTCACCTGGGTTCACCTCTCCAGCTTGTCCAGGCCCTTCTGGGTAAATGTCACCACCTGATTTAATTTCATTCTGAATTTTCAGATTAATTTAAACTTTTCTTACCAATGTTCTGTCATTGGTAATAATAATAATAATAATAATAAAAGGACTTTCTCACCCTTACTTATTAAGGAGAGAGTTTGACTTGAGTTTTAAACTATGACAGCATTCTTCCCTGGGAATATGTGCTGACAAACAATGCTAGGCAACTTCTGCAACCATTTCTTTAGATATTAAGCAAAGGAATAACAATTTTATCTGAAGAGCACAAATACATTTGAAGTGACCAACAAACACAAAACCAATGTTTTATTCCCTTAAATATTCTACAAAGTCAACACAATAAGAGTGGGTTGACTGAAAAACACATCAGTCAATAAAGCAACAATCATCATTTCAAATCACTCAGGGAAAAAATATGTTTATCTGTGGCTGCTTTTAAGAGTGGAAACTAATTTAGCTGCATTTCAGAGGGGAATAAGTGACCTTTTGCCAGAGCTGCCATGGCAAGATTACAATTACTTTCTGACTTCTAGCATAGAACTCCTATATGAGCTGGCAATGTGCACTTGCAGTCCAGAAGGCCAACTGTGTCCTGGGCTGTATCAAAAGCAGTGTGACCAGCAGGATGAGGAAGGTGATTCTGCATCTCTGCTCTGCTCTCATGAGACCCCACCTAGAGCACTGCATCCAGTTCTGGTGCCTTCAGCACAAGAGGGACATGGAGCTGCTGGAGTGGGTCCAGAGGAGGGACACAAAGGTGATCAGAGGACTGGAGAACTTCCACTATGAGGACAGGCTGAGAGAGTTGGGGTTGTTCAGCATGGAGAAAAGGCTCTGAGGAGATCTTAAAGCAGCCTTCCAGTATCTGAAGGGAGCCTACAAGAAAGCCAGGAAGGGACTTTTTGCAAAGACTTGTAGTGATAGGATGGAAGGGAATGGACTGAAGTTTGAGGAAGGCAGATTTAGACTGGAGATTAGGAAGAAATTCTTTGCAGTGAGGGTGGTGAAACACTAGAGCAGGTTGCCCAGGGAGGTGACTGATGCTCCCTGCCTGGAGGTGCTCAAGGTCATGTTGGATGAATGAAGACCTTGAGCAACCTGGGCTAGTGTAAGGTGTCTCTGCCCATGGTTTGGTGGTTGGAACTAGATGATCTTTAAGGTCCTTTCTGTCGTGGTAGGCCTGATGGGCCTAAAATAGGCCTATACATGTCCTGGCTTGCCAGGCATGTTTTTCTCCTGTAGTAAGCAAGGTACATAGGCTTAGCTTGTGCCTGCCTTGTGTAAGGCCTGTGCTTTTCCCAAATTAAGGTAAAGCAAACCTATGGCTTTAACTTACATAGTCAGGCTTGGCTAACTGCCATTCTGATTGGCTATTCTGCATCCAAAGGGCAATCAATCTCGGCCCACATTGATAAAAAGAGTTATGCAGGTAAACAATGTGCTCAGTGGTGCTCTGCCCTTCTATTCGTGCCTGCTGTTGCCTGCTGCCATTGCTTACTGCCTTGTTGTTTGCTGGTGAACTCCACCACCGTGAGCTTACCAGGAACAGGCTCTAAACGCCTCCATG
>WAAF01003001.1:3104-124669 GCA_013400475.1 Tricholaema leucomelas | reverse complement strand
AGGGAGCAAGCAAGCAGAGCCTGTCCCCCCCCCATCAATCTTCTGGCATTCCCAAGCCTTCCTGACCTCCTCCAGGCTCCTCTGGCCTTTCAAGCCTTCACTGGCCTCTTTCTGGCCTTCCCCAGCCTTCCTCCCCCAGCAACAGTGGGGCGGCAGCCAATGAGGCCAGTTTGGGTCAGGGCGCACAGCGGCAGCAGTGTTAGCAGCGGCGGCGGCGCAGGCCTTTGTGCAGGGTGGCAGGTGACCACGGTGGAGGAACAAAGCGGGGTCAGGGCAGGAGCTGGGTCCCTTTTCTCAGGCCCATGTTCTCCACTCCTCACAATCTGTCTGAATTTAACTTGCCATTGAGGCCCCTGGCTGTAGAAAACAGCTTTATGTCGACTAATCCAGGCAGAAGTAAGAGTAGACACAGAGACAGGTTTGAAGGCGGGGACGTGGCTATTCTGCTGCCTCTTTTTCGAGGGCTTTCCTCCTCCCCCTCTCCCTCCCCCTCCTTTCCCCTCTGCCTTTAGTGAAAAGTTTTCTGAACAACAACAACAACTAAAAAACCAAGAAAAAAAAAAACCAAAAAATTGGTGACAAGATTAATCAGCCCGGGGAGCTGAAACACATGCCTGACTTAAACAACCTCCTTGCTGTTATTAACAACTGCTCCAGCATTTCTCTTGTTATGCTAATGGTACAGATTAGAGTAAAATCTATTCCTTCTCTGCTGAACAGGCCAATTGATAGAGGCCAACCTATTTTTCTCCACCATTTTTTTGATTCTTCTTTTTTTTTCTTTTCCCTTCAGGCACAAGTGTTTGCAGCAGAAAGAGCAACAGGACGTTTTAAAAATAAAAGAAAGAAGTTATTAGCCCCCACATACACTAAAATCATTAATAAGTACAGATATATAATGTCTGGGTGTTGTGAGAGAGGCTGATGACAAAA
Organism: Tricholaema leucomelas; assembly: GCA_013400475.1. NCBI lineage: Eukaryota > Metazoa > Chordata > Aves > Piciformes > Lybiidae > Tricholaema lacrymosa > Tricholaema leucomelas. Next base: position 123,736 of record WAAF01003001.1, on the reverse strand, counting down.
GACAGGAAATTCAACACAGTGGCTGACGCCCTACCTTTAATGCATTCTTGTTTTGCTCTGTGCAGAGAGTGTCTGTTAAAGGAGATGACTTTGATTAGTTCTAATATGTTCCTGAGATGAAAAAGGAAAGAGAAAAGAACATTGCTGGAGAGGACTCAACATCACACCACTTGCTGGAGTGTCATTCAGATGGAAAGAGATAGTCTCGTTGCCAGCACAGGATGTTGGACCATTTGCTTTGTGGCATGAAAGAGAGGATAGGTCTCTGCATGTCAGTTTGGGCTTGGTCTTTTGTGTCTCCTGTTAGCTTGTACCACAGTCAAAGTGCCCTTTAGTTTTTCTTCATTTTTCTCCCACCTCTTTAGTAGTCAAAGGTTGGGACCTGTTTCACAAATGATGGCAACTAATATGTTACAGTCTATGAGATGTTGGTATGCTGAATCTTCAAAAGCCTAATACATCTGGCATCTCAGAGAGGAGTTTTCAGCAGGTGATAGCCACTGAGTGAGAACGAATGAACCATCAACTTCCATGTGCTACATGCATACAGTATTTATATTAAACCTGGTATCGTTTCCTCTGGATTTGAATTGTCTTCATGTAAGTAAGTGGATCATGATCCTGGGTCTGCCTCATCCTAAGTCAGCTTAAGTCAGTGAGACTTCTGTCATTGATTTTGTTGATTTTTATATTTAACTCTACCACTGCCTCTTCATATGGTCGCTGCTGAGTGGCAAACATCTGCTGCTGCCTACCACATTCTTCAGCCCCCCCAAAACCATTCATAGTTGGTTGGTAACTGTAAACTTGTGCAAGTTCAATGTTCCGTGATCCACTTGTGAAGCTTGTAGTAATGGCAGGCTGCTGCTCTGCCTAGGTTCAAAGACATGAAAGAATCTCTTGGGCCAAGAATGGATTTGGAGGACAGAACATTAAATTTGATTGGATGGATTTCACATTTTCACAGTCAAAGACCACAGGGATTGTTAGATTATCTACTCTGACTTCCTGAATACCATATGTCGTCTTATTTTGCCCAGTTATTCCCATATTGAGCCTAATTACCTGTACTTGATTAATAAAACAGGTCATGCATCCTGTCCCGGTGAGATGAAATGAAAAATGGAAAACTACTACCTCCTGCAGTAGTTTGTGACAGTATTTTAGTCACCTTCACTCTCCAAAAACATGTGCCTAGGTTCTCATTTGAACAGACCTTCTTTCCGTGTTTGTATTTGCCCAGTTTGGCTCTGCTGGAGTAAAAGAGCCTTTCTGAAACTTCTATTTTCATCTTGTGAAAATATGTAGATTTCTTTGCAATCTTTGTGTCTTTTTTTTTTTTTTTTAATAGAATTATAGAACCATAGAATCAACCAGGTTGGAAGAGACCTCCAAGATCATCCAGTCCAACCTAGCACCCAGCCCTGTCCAATCAACTAGACCATGGCACTAAGTGCTTCAGCCAGTCTTTTCATCAACACCTCCAGGGGCGGCAACTCCATGATCATATTGTTCTAATTGACTGCTGTGTCCTCAACCATTCTATTAATCTTTGGATATAAAGGCATTTTTTTTAACTCCAAGATGAGCAGGATGAAGTTTGTACCTGTCTGCTTTCAAGACTTTTAGGAAGAATTTCCATGCTGGCTGCCTGGGCGTGATCCCTTGACCATCCTGTAGGTGCTTTGTGATGGCACTCAAGATGACCTTTTCCATGCCCTTGCCTGGCACTGAGGTGAGGCTGACAGGTCTATAGTTTTCTGGTTCCTCCTTTCGACCCTTCTTGTGGGTGAGTATCACATTGGCAGCTTCCAGTCTTTGGGGACCTCTCCAGTGAGCCAGGACTGTTGACAAATGATGGAGAGTGGCTTGGCCAGCTCAGCTGCCAGCTCTCTCAGCACCCTAGGATGGATCCCATCTGGTCCCATGGACTTGTGAGGATCCAAATCCAATTTCATTGAAAAATAATCACCCAGGGATAATTGATCTTCAGTACAGGCTATATCTAGCTATTAATCTATTTGTCACATGATCTAGTGATAGTCTAGTAAACTTTAGTCTTAATTCATGTCTCGTAACATGAATACTGCAGGAAACACATTGCATCCCTCTAGTTACTTCTAAAAGTTGAACTTTGAATCTTATCAAAGGAATTGGCAGCTCTTTGACAAGATAAGTGCTTTGTTGGGTTGGTTTGGGGTTTTTGGGTTGGTTTTGGTTTCTTGGGGGTTTTTTTTTGTTTGTTTGTTTGTTTTATTTTGGTGCCTTTAATCTAAAGGTATTTCCGTCTTCTAACGTTTTATTGATTAAAATCTGTATCAATTTGAACATTATTTTCCCTTAGATAAATGGACCACTGTTAGTTGGGTCAACCTACTTGCCCTCTTTGCATGAAGCAGGCCATTTTCACTCTGTACATCTGAAATATCATGGTACTCTGAGATTAATTGAAAATAGATGTCAGCAAGATGAAGATTTCCTCAATCAATGGTTTCTGAGCTTCTGGGTGTATGTTACTGAGCTCTTATGGTTTATAAATTATTATCACTAATGATCATAGAATCAACCAGGTTGGGAGAGGTGTCCAAAATCATCCAGTCCAACCTATCACCCAGCCCAATCCAATCAATTAGACCATGGCACTAAGTGCCTCATCCTTTTTTGTGCCTCAGTCTTTTTTGAACACCTCCCTGGGCAGTCCATGTTGTCTTCCTTTCAGTAACTCCATTTCTGAGAGGAGCTTCAATAATCTTCCTAAAATAGAAGTAGATCAATAAAAGAGGGGGTGGGGGGGAGTGAAGTACCTGTTTATCCACATCCAGAGAATCCTTTTTTGTAATTCTGAGTCTGGTGATATTTATATCCCATCATTAGGATTTGTTTTATTTGTACTGCAGTTAAAAAATTCCTATTCATTGACATCAGCAACCCCAGGGAGGAATTTACTCAGCTTTCTTTTTCCCTTGTCAGATTTCTGCATTTCTTCCCTTTCTTTCTTCCTTCCCACTTTCCTATTTCTGACTGCTGCTTGCAGTATTCTGGCATTGGTTTGTTTTTTTCTCCTTAGAAGTCCACAATTACAGTAAAATACCATTTCTTTGTAGAGAAAATATAAAATTTTACCACATATTTAGCATATTAACACTGTGATGACTCCCTAAGGGAAACCTAAGAAATCACAAATGAAGTCTTTACTAGTTTGTATGAAGCAATTATTCTCCCTAGGGAAAAGGAGATAGGTACCAGCATGTCAGTAACTTCCAGTGCAGCCTCAGTCCAAAGCTACCACTGTGCTCTCATTACTGTGACACATTAGCAAAAGCATGCACAGGAGGCATCAAACCTAGTTCAAGATATCTCAGGCAGAAATATGGAGGTGTGCAGCACATGGGAGGTGTGCAGTCACCAGCACAACTGTCTTGCTATGCCATAGTCATATCAACATGTGACCAATGGCCCAAGAGCTGGAAAGAATCACTCCTCTGCTTGGGTCAATGGGCATTGGGAATCCCCTGAATGCAAAAAGGCATTGGTTTAGAATACTGCCACTCTATCTCACCCAGAAGCAAATCTGCAGGTAGGCTTGGATTTTCTGGATAATTCGGTGTGAAACAACCTTGAGGTGTGTGTGGTATTAGCTCTTTTTTAAACACAGAGGAAAATATAAGCATTTTGAGCCACCTCCTAAGTAAAAGAAGTTCTTACTCTGTGCTAAAGGAAGAGTGTTCCTGGCAGAAATATCCTCCCTTGAACTAAAGAACTCAAGAACAGACAGAACGCAGAGTATTTGTGATTTACACACACACACACCCTTAAACTCATGAGCTTTTTAAACATGATTTAAAGATCTGCTTGTGAGCCAAATATTCTCATCAGTGAGAATTCATCTTGTTAAGGAGTGTTTGAATCTGGGTTAGGAGTGAAATGTAATGAGGCCAATATAAAGATTATGAAATAGTTTATTAAATATAGAAGGGAAATCTCTCCAAAGTTATTGACAATTAGCACAGACAGATTCTATAATGCGGTTGGTAAAACTATTCTTGCAGGATGTATCTGTGCAGTCAGATTAAATGATTTAGGAAAGGGGTGTTTTTAAGAAAATACTTATAACTGCAGAGTCTTGCAGCACAAACTGCCACTTAAAGGTTTAGCATAAACTTGCACAAACTTGAGAAAGGAGAGTTTAGTTTACTCGCTGGTTAAGAGTCTCAGTATTCGTGATCCAAATGCATAAACAGGGAAAATATAGTCGCAGCCACGTGGTGGCCTTCCACGTGGTGAGGATGCGGCAGGGCTTTGCTGCTTGTTTAGTCCAGATGGGGCACGTCGTCTGAGAAGGCCCACGGACATGAGACAAGCCTTCTGTGGCTCTCAGAAGTCGGTGGTCAGCCACCTGGGCAAAGCGGGATCCAGGTTTGCAGGCTGGAGCAGTCCGATCAAGTGCTGGAGCTGTGGGCTGGCATGGTGGGCTGGCAGGTCTCGGTGTGNACAAAGCAAGCTGCAAAACGAGGCCAAATATGGGGTCTGCAATAGACCGAGAGGAGCCGAGGCTTCTGTCTGCTTTCCTGCTTCTTCCGCCCAGGAAGAAGAAGTGGGAAGGGGGGCCAAGGTGGGTATTGAGGCAGGGGTTTATGGCATGTGATGGTTCCGTGTTCTAGGTATAATTTGGACCTTCCACCACACATCTCTACACAACAGAAGGCATATCAGTCCTACCACAGGCCACTTTTCCTCCCCTCACTCACTGACAATATGTAGGATGTCATCATTTCTTGTTCCGCTTTAGCTGATGGTGACCAGTGTAAGAAAAGTGAGAGGAGAAACATGTTGGGTTCTGGTGTTAAATCCCTTACTCTGAGCTTTACAAATGCCAAATTACAAATTAGGCAATATAGGAGCAAAGATATTGTACAGGACCTCATTGCTAAAATTTAGATAAAGCTGCCCTTAGAGAGGATTTTGAGAAGAGAAACCACATTGGCCAGTACTCTTAGAGCAAGTAACTGCAAGCTAACAAAGGAACGAAGTGACCTATTCCTGCAAATCCATGGGAAAAGAGCACAAGTGGTATAATTGCTGTTATACTATGTGCTAGTTTGAGGCTAGCTAGAATGTTTTGGTGAGAGGAACTAGATTACAGGTTGTGAGAAGAAAACAATGGTGATGTCTGCTTCACTCATAGGCTTGCTGAGATGTATAAGAACAAGAACACATAGATAACAGAGACGCTGTCTGGGCTTTGGGCTGCATTTCTCTCTCTCTAAACTAACCTGCCGCCTTTGTGACTAATCCACCTGCTTCCTAACTCCCCTGGCCAACCCTCCAATCTTTCTTGGGAACAAGGCAACATCTGGGGTAAGGTAGAGAGGGGTGGGAGAAAGTGGAAGGGTGGTTGAAAGCCCTTCCTGGGGACTCAGGTTTCTGGGAGGGCTGTTGTGTTTCTGTATTACCTTTTAACTTGTCTATTTCTGTATATAACTGTATATACTGTAAATATCTGCTTGGATATTGTGCTAAGATGTAACTATAAAGCTTCATTCAATTTCTAGAGCCACTGAGTTTAGTCTGGGTGACTTTCCAAAGTGAGGGAGGGCAGGTAACACCTAAACCATCACATCATTGCTTTGACACCGCCCCTCAATATCACTATCATCATTATTGCATATATTTCTATTCCTAATAGAAACATGTGCAGTGAACTTCCTTTCACAGAAGACAGTCAAGAAAGCTGAAGAAAACCCTACAATTTCCATTTACCAGCAGAGACGTAATTTGCTTTGGTCTGTATATCAGGCAATCCCTGGTTTACCTAGAAATATCTTGTAGACAGAAGCTGTGCCTAAAAATAAGGCAGCAAAGGAACTAAACACAGTAACAGAGACTTTGTTGGTATGTGTAACATTTTCAAAGGATTGCACAACATCCAGCAATAAACAGTTTTCCAAGCTTAAACTACTCCATCATTAATTGTGCTGTGTGCTGCCACTTCTCTTGTTGTTCATGCTTCTGTAGCGTAGCCAAGTCTGATTTGTGAACCCATTCTATTTAGGCACCAGTGCTCTGTTGAACAGTACCAGATTTTGTGGCCTTGCAAACTAGCTACTGGTTGGAGAAGTGATAGAGAGTCTGGCAATTTTCTCAGCATGGAAGTTATCAGGCTTTCTAGACCAGAAACTTGTAACAGCCATTCAGGTTTCTTTCAGTCACTGAGATACCTTTTAGCTGGCTGCACTTTAAAGGGAAAACTGTTTCATAACCAAGCTCCTTGGACAGCCGGTGGTGTACGGCTCTCAGACTGAGACACATCTGGTCAGACAGTATTTCAGAAGAGCTCCAAGGCCAGAGTTTTTCAGATGAATCAGAAAGTACTAAATAAATACCTAGGCTCCGCATCACTGTCTTAGGGTTTGGCCACACAAAGTTTTGTGGGTTGACACAAGCTCTCTCTGCCCACACTCCAGACAAGGACAAACTCTTTCCATCCTAGTCAAAACCAAGGAAGCTTTGTTCTACCAGCTGTATTAGTGCTGTATAGATCCAAGGTCTTTCCTGTATCTGCAGGTTTTTGCTGCAGTCAGCACGACTTCTTAGCAAAGGCTCAGCACTCCTCTAGCCACAACTTCCAGTTTGGAGCTGTCATGGTGAAACTACCTCACTGAACAAGCAGAGCATCACACAGACATTGTACCGTACAACACTGTATTCTATATAATCTGTGCATAAGAGATTGGCCAAAAAACCCACTAATAGGTCCATTGCTTGAGACATCTCAGCAAAAAACATCATGGTACAACTCATCAGAAACAACTCTGTTACTAGGATTCTTCCTAGGTGGACAAAAACAGAGATCAAAATCTTCTAACGCTAGAAGTGAAGCCTCCAGGGAACAAAGCAATATGATTTAGCCTAGCAATTTTCAGAGAACATAATAAGGTTCTTCCCACAAAAACAACAACTGATGCCAGCCTCCATGCTGCCGTTGTGACAGACTGCATTTATTGTATGACTTCAGTGAATTTTACCACTGCTATATTAATCTACCTTATATAAATATGTTATTTTTTCATGAATGAATGTAATATTATAATACATGCCATATGTATGAACACAACTTTAAAGCAGGTATTATCACTGTGTGGCAGTCCTGTAGTTAGCTCATCATTGGTGCCCGGTGCAGATTTGAGTATTGATGTTGAAACAAGTTGCACAGATATTGAATGAAACCCAAAGAATCATAGAATCATAAAATCAACCAGGTTGGAAGAGACCTCCAAGATCATCCAGTCCAACCTAGCACCCAGCCCTGGCCAGTCAACCAGACCATGGCATTAAGTGCCTCAGCCAGGCTTTCCTTCAACACCTCCAGGGATGGCGACTCCACCACCTCCCTGGGCAGCCCATTCCAATGCCAATCACTCTCTCTGGCAAGAACTTCCTCCTAACATCCAGCCTATGAAGAGGATGAGAGAAGGCTGAATAATTTGGGGTGGCCACATTCAGAAAGGTCTGAGGGACGCTAGAATGACAGCCTTCAAAAATATGAAAAGCTGCCAGTAAAGGAGAAGACAATAACTTCCTTACATCCACAACTCAGGAGCTTGTTCAGACAGCGAAGTGTCTGACTGGATCACTGGAAGAAATTGCAGGATCTGTCTCACTGAAGGTCTTAAGCAATTAGAAAGTATCTCTCAGGAAGGGAGTTTATTACATAGGTAGAGCTGGTTGTGTCTGAGTGTAGTGCTATGGACTTGGTGACCTCCATGTGTGCCTTCCAGTACTGTTTTTTCTGGGATTCAGGATTTCATTGTTATCACCTGAATGAAAAAGGGCTCAGTCTCAAAAAATGAGTGAAAATTCTTCCTCCAAAGACTTCCTCCAAAGCTGTTAGTCAGCTCCAGCTTGTCTGTGGTAAAAGGTTCAGAATAACGACTGATGCCTACAGGCTTGTGCAGGCTAAGTGAAGGTGTCTGGAGGAATTAACTACTGCCCATTCTTGGTCTTCAACTATCACCCATGTGTTGGAAATGCAACAGCAGATATGACAAAGAAGTAATTATCCCAACAAAATCAGTTATTACCAGTGATTCATATGGTAATGACAGTGGTGAGGATGATGATGATACTGCTCAACTGTAGCAAGGATGATAATAACCAGTGTTTTAGGGGAGATTACAGGTTTAATCAAGATGAATAGTTTATCACAGATAATGAATTTTGCAGGGGAATATGGGCCTAGGAAAATGCCTTGTTCTGAATGCCTTACAATTACATTGATTTAAGTAGTGGGCTACCATATTTGCACTATTCATTTAGAAGATGAGAGAATGCAGCATTTTTATGTAAATATGGTTTGCCATCCTTAAAAAATGGATGTTAATGTCATGAACATGGTACTGAGAGCAACTAAAGAGTCCCACATGTTTATTGGTATTATTTTTATAAGCTCTATTTTTTTTCTCTCCAAATGCCCTGGGTTTTTTTTTTTTCTTTTCTTTATTTTTGCTTCCTTATCCCTGACATAGGAAGAATAAACTGTCTGGGTGCCAAAAAGAAACTCCTGTTACTACAGTGAGACTTAAACACAGGTTTGGATGAGAAGTAAGCTCTCTCAAGCAAAGAATAAATGGGGAAGGTCTGGAACAGTATGTTAGCACTAAAAGCTTTGTTAAACATATGCATTTCCTAGTATGTGTCCTTTTGCCTAATGAAAAAAAGAAAACCAAAGGCCAGAATCTTCATTTGTGTGTGGTAGGAAGAAGCTAGGGAACAAAACATGAAAGAGAAGGCTGTGATAGGATAGAACTAAAGAGTTAGTCATGTTTTAAAAATGGATAGAGAAATTCCAGACTCAAAAGAACACTTTTATTCCCCAGAATAAGGAGATCTGTGCTACCAGAGTATTTCCTTCCCCATTAAACTTTTCCTTGCATTGTCTTTGTGTTGCATTCTCTGTAAGATCATTCCTGATACTGTGCATGCTGTTTTGCTATCATTGTTGCTTTCAAACCAGGCTCTGCTTTACTTCAAAAAGTGCCCTCCAAACTCAAACGAGCTGCAGAAATGCTGAAATCAATATGTGGCTCTTGAAGGATAGATCTTTTGCAACACAAAGGAGAGAATGATTACTGAAGCCTTAACAAAACCTCAACAGATCCCCATATGGTGCATTGCAATTAAAAGAGCAGAGGATGGATTTATAATTTTTGGGGTGGAGAAAAGAAAAAGAAAAGAAAGAGTTTTGGACAAGAAAATGAGTGAGGTGGAGACAGAAGTGATGTGTGACCATACACAAAATAGAAACCCTTCTTTCTGAGCCTTTCATCTCCGGGTCACTGGTTCCAATTGAGCCCAGGTCGATAGTGAACAAAAATCATTTTAATCTGATGGCTGTTTGCTGACCTATGTGAAATGAACTGGTTGTGTCAGTCCACTTCCCAGCTGACAGCTCTCCCCATCATCAAGGCCATTGCTACAAGTGCAGTAATTGGTACTTTTTTGAGGCCAGCTCATCTAAAAGGCTGAAGAACAGAAAAAGCAGTAGGGCTGAACCACCTCCGCCTCTTATTCAACTGCTACCTCCAGGTGAGTGCTGGGCGACTCTAGGGGAAAGTACACTGCTGTTGCCTGTACCACATCTGCTCTTTGAACCAACAAAAAAATTTGGGCAAAGGGGAGTCATCTGAAGTGGTAAAGACCTCTTGTGAACATAGGCTTCCTGGGGAGGGTTTGAGGTAGTAAGGTTCCAGGCCTAGAGTGCATTGCAGGTGGATATCATTGTTTGTTGGCATTCCCATGGGAGAATGTCCATACAACCATGAGATTCTGAAATGACTCATCAAGCTTGCAAATCTAGTCCCCAGGCCTGAGCTGAACCTAAAATGCTAAAATAATGAAGGAAAGGATAAAAATTAACTTCAAGAGTTTAACCAAAACCTAATTCCCTGAAAAGGACAGTTTTAATCATTAATGGTATCTGTATTTCTCTGACCAGCTGACACCTCCCATATCATCAGGAGGCCTGGAGCACAGCCCTGTGAGGAGAGGCTGAGGGAGCTGGGGGTGTGCAGCCTGCAGAAGAGGAGGCTCAGGGGGGACCTCACTGCTGTCTACAACTACCTGAAGGGAGGCTGTAGCCAGGTGGGGTTGGTCTCTTCTGCCAGGCAGCCAGCAACAGAACAAGGGGACACAGTCTCAAGTTGTGCCAAGGGAGGTCTAGGCTGGATGTTAGGAGGAAGTTCTTTCCAAAGAGAGTGATTGGCATTGGAATGGGCTGCCCAGGGAGGTGATGGAGTTGCCATCCCTGGAGGTGTTGAACAAAAGCCTGGATGAGGCACTTAGTGCCATGGTCTGGTTCATTGGACAGATCTGGGTGCTCGGTTGGGCTGGATGATGTTGGAGGTCTCTTCCAACCTGGTTGATTCTATGATTCTATGATTCAATTCGTGGACTCCTTGTCTCACTCAGCTGCCTCCTGGAAACAGCATTTTTGCCATGGGACATCAGAGATATCGGGATGATTCGGCATCAAAAGCTGGTCAAAAGTCTGCCCAGATGTTGCTGACCACTGAGTATTTCTACAATGGAAATCTGTGCAGCAGACGAGAGAAAGTGGTGAAGGAGGTCAGAACTGCTGGAAAATCTGTAAAACAAAGCTTCACAGAATCATAGAATCATAGAATGGTTTAGATTGGAAGGGACCTCAAAGATCATCCAGCTCCAACCCCCCACCATAGGCAGGGACACCTCCCACTAGAACAGGTCACTCAAGGCCTCATCCAGCCTGGCCTTGAACACCTCCAGGGAGGGAGCAGCCACAACCTCCNATGTCCCTCTTGTGCTGGGGGCTCCAGAACTGCACACAGTACTCCAGGTGGGCTCTCAGGAGAGCAGAGTAAAGGGGCAGAATCCCCTCCCTTGCCCTGCTGGCCACACTGCTCTTGCTGCAGCCCAGCACAGGGTTGCTGTCTGGGCTGCATGTGCACACTGCCGGCTCATGTTGAGCTTTTCATCAACCCAGACCCCCAGGTCCTTTTCCTCAGGGCTGCTCTCAGCCATTCGCCGCCCAGCCTGTACCTGTGCTTGGGGCTGTGCCAACTCAGGTGCAGGATCTTACACTTGGCATTGTCAAACGTCAGGAGGTTGGCCTGGGCCCACCTCATTCATCCATGCAGGCCTCCTGGCATTCATACCTTGCCTCCCATTGCTGCTGGGCCTAGAGGAGGTGATCCTTGAACACTGAGCAGCTTTCCTGGGCCCCCCTTCCTTCCAGAGTTTTTTTTCCATGCCACCCTGCCAAGGAGGTCCATGAAGAGGTTGAAATCTGCTCCTCTGAAGTCCAGAGCAGCAAGTCTGCCAAGCACCCTCCTTGATGCCTTGAGGATCTTAAACTTTACCGTTTCATGGTCACTGCAGATACCCTTCAGCTTCACTTCACTCACCAGCCCCTCCTTGTTGATGAGGACTAGGTCCAGCACAGCACTTTTCTTGTGAGTTCCTATACCACTTGGAGGAGGAGGTTATCATCAGTGCATTCCAGGAACCTCTTAGCTTGCTGGTGCTCTGCTGTGTTGTCCTTCCAACAGATGTCAGGGTGGTTCAGGTCCCCCATGAGGACCAGGGCCTGTGAGCATGAAGCTTCTCCTATGGGAAATACAACTTGCGAGTATCTGTTTCCCCTTTCAAGGATGCACACAGAAGTATAAAAAGGTGAGGTCCCATCAGGCACTCTCCGTGTGGAAGGATCCATACTGCAAGTTGATTTCCTGATATCTGAATGAGCTGGTCCTGAAATTGCATCTTATGAGCAGATTGTGATATTGCAGCTACGAGACATAGGTGCTTGGGAAAGGAGCAGTTAAGAAAAGAAGCCTGAGAAGATTAGGAAGAAGATTGGAAGGGTTTTACAATTTATGCCAAGTGCGACTAATTCTTTGCCATACATTTTCCTCTTTCACATATACACAAATGTCCTTTTTAGCATGCACATCAAGCCTCATTGTTACTTGGCAGACAGGGTACGAGGAAAAGTGAGGTGGGAAAGAAAAAGATATGATGCTTCCTCATGTGATGCATTCCTAGCTCTGTTTCTCTAAATCTAGAGACAAATAAGTGATGTGTCTGCATGAAAGGATTTCCTTTTCAATTTTCATTGGTGAACCCCCATATTGTTATCAAGAAAAGAAAGCATCTGGAAACTCCAAGAAACTTCAGTCTGGAAATGAATGAAGACCGACCACTAGAAAACCTGTGCACACTGATTTCCATTGTAGGTCAGAGATATTCAGGATATCCCCAAAATCTAAAATGGATTTGTTGCCTTCCCATTAGCTGAAATTATTTGGAAGGCCATAGGAAGAGGTGATGATCTAACAAGCACCAGTCCCATGATTCAGTCCTTAGGGAGAAAGATGAAGGGCAAACACTGAAAAGACTGCAAGTGAGAGGTGTATGTTCTGAAACCTGAACTAGCTGGGCCTTGACTGAATTTTCATACTCCCTAGGATATTCCCTCTCTTTAATCCAAGTTAAACTCATTTTGCTCAGAGGTCTGACAGTAGGGTAGGTGCAAGGTGCATTTTGCTGCCATGAATGAAGAGCTGGGGTGAATGGCCTGGTATGGACAAGGAAGAGAAAGGGCAGACCTAGGCTAGAGAGTTTGTGGGATGAGCCCATCTCCACAATATGCTGTAGGTTATAAAGTTTGTGATTCACTGAAGAGTAAAGAATTATATTGAGAGGGATGTCATTCATATAGGATCAACTGATAAACTAAAATGTGCATGTATGTTATATGATAGTCCTCATCTCTCACAATACAAACCAGAACAATATCTTCAAGAGCAGAAACATTATCCAGAGGTGAATTGCACCCATGAGGTCTCTGACCTTCCTCTGAATAATTTGATCTTTTCTGAGATTAGATCAGTAGTGGAAAAAATAGCCTCCAAAAGGAAGAATGACATGTTAGTTGGAAACACAGACATTTCCACAGTGGCTCAGACCTCTGGTCCATTCAATGTAGTGCCACAGCAGAGCCACGAGCACATGCTTATTCACAGGATCACAGGATGTTAGCAGTTGAAAGGGACCTCTGGAGATCATTGAGTCTCACTCCCCTGCCAGAGCAGGACCATATAATCTATTGCAGGTCACACAGGAACACATGCAGACAGGTCTTCAAAGTCTCCAGGAAGGAGCTCCACAACCTCTCTGAGGAGCCTGTGCCAGTGTTCCATGACCCTTACATTAAATAAGTTCTTTCTCATGTTGAGGTGGAACTTCCTGTGCTGTAGCTTACATCCATTGCACAGGGCACAAGTGAGAAGAAGCTGTCCCTTCCTTCTTGACACCCAGCCCTCAGATATTTATATACATTTATTAGATCCCCTTTTGGTCTTCTCCTCTCTAGACTCAAAAGCCCCAGGTCCTTCAGCCTCCCCTCATAAGTCACTGCTCCAGTTTCTTAATCATCCTTGTAGCCCTTTGTTGAACTCTCTCAAGTAGAAACCTGTCCCTCTTGAACTGGAGATCCCAGAACTGGATGCAATATTCCAGGTGGAGCTTCACCAGGGCAGAATAGAGGGGGGAGGAGAACCTCCCTCGATCTGCTGGACACACTCTTAATGGATCCCAGAATCCCATTGGCCTTCTTGGCCACAAGGGCACATTGCTGTGCCATGGATAGCTTACTGTTCACCAGGACTCCCAGGACCCTCTCTACAGGGCTGCTCTCCACAGATCTCCTCCCAGCCTGTACTGGTGCAGTTTATTATTCCTTCCCAGATGCAGGACTCTGCACTTGTCCTTGTTGAACCTCATTTGGTTCCTCTGTGCCCAGCTCTCCAGTCTGTCCAAGTCTCATTAAGTGACCACAGAGCCTTCAGCTGTACCAGCCAAGCCTCCCAGTTTGGTGTTATCGGCAAACTTGCTGAGCAGACTCTCTCTGTCTGTCTGTTCCCTCCGCAATGTCATTGAAGAAGATGTTGAACAGGAGCAGATCCAGCACTGATCCCTGTGGGACTCCACTAGATACAGCTGTCCAGCTGGCCCTGGCACCATTGATCACCACTCTGAACTCTGTCTTGTAACCAGTTCCTAATCCACCTCACTGTCTGCTCTTCTACCCTACACTTCCTGAGCTTGCTCACTAGGATGTCATGGGTGACAGTGTCAACGGCCTTGCTGAGGTCAAGGTAGACGACATCCACTGGTCTCCCTGCATCTACCCATTTCATTACAGCATCTTAGAATGCTATCAGATTAGTCAAGCATGATTTCCCCTTGGTAAATCCACGCTGACTACTCCTGATAACCTTACTGTCTTCCAAGTGCCTAGGGATAACCTCCAGAATGAGCCACTCCATTGTTTTTCCAGAGCTGGAGGCGAGGCTGACTGGTTTTTATTTTCCTAGAACCTCTTTCTTGCCCTTCCATGAAGACCAGACTGACGCTGATTTTCCTCCAGTCCTCAGCCACCTCTCCTGTTTGCCATGATTTTGCAAAAGTGATGCTGTTATACCCCTGCAACAGACAGTTCTGTGAGGATATACCTGCTTTGAGCTGGTTTCGTCTAAATACAGCAATATTGTCACCTCCTCAGAATTTGAATGAGCCTTGGTGAATATTCATAACTTCTAAGCTACAGGGTCTAGGAGATAGGGGTTTTTCAGTAATTGGGAATTACATGAGACCACCTAGTTCATTAAAACAAAATGAAAGACAGAGTCAAAGCCAGGCCTGAAAAGGTAAACAGTGCATGAATTCACTGCCTCCATATTTAAAGCCTTCAAAGGCTTTCAGTTAAAATCCTTTTCCGCTCTGGGTCTCAGCATGAGTCTGGCTGCAGGGAGGTTTTGTGTGGTGGCCTGTCAGCTTCCATCTCCAACACAGTGAAATTCAACTAATTGTAAGTGCACATTGCTCCAGGCATACACTGCCACTCGGGTCATGCACACACGCCGTGACCCCATCCACCTACTGTAAAATATGGGACTCTCTAGCTACACACGCGCTTTTGCTTTTTGTTACTTGCCATCAGTGCAAAGATGACAGGCCAGAGCACAGAGAAGAGATCCTGAGTGTGTTTTCTGCCACAAACTGGTGTGGAGGCATTTAATCGTACCACGGCACATGTGCTAAGAATTGCAGCACTCATTGGATTGTGCCTCCACTAATGAAAAAGGCTTGGCCAGAGAGCACAGTGTGTGGCTGCCTCTGCCTTCAGACTTTGATCTTACCTGCTGAGGCTGACCTTACTGCCATGTCAGACTCTGCTTTGCAGCTGAGGATCAGAAAGCATCAAGAGAAAAAGCGGAGTGGAAAAATGGGAAATATCTCACAGTTGAAGACCCTCTGTGACCCAAAATAGCCTCTCCTAGTGCTAATCCTCAGTTGTTTGTGAGATTCTGCGAGGTCAGACCCAATTTGCTTCTGACATAAAACTTTCATTCCTGAGCTTTCATGGCAATAGTATAGTCACAGGTTACAGAGTTGCAGAGCAGTAGAGGTTGGAGATCATCGAGTCCAATCCTCCTGCCATCAGGTTCGCCTAGAGCAAGTTGCACAGAAGTGTGTCAAGACAGGTTTTGAATGCCTCCAGAGAAGGAAACTCCACGACCTCTCTGAGCAGCCTGTTGCAGTGCTCTGTCCTCCTCAAAGTAAAGAGGTTTTCCCTTACATTTAGGCAGAACTTCTTGTGTTTCAGTTTGTGCCCATTTTTCCTTGTCCTGTCACAGAGCACCACTGAAAATAGACTAGCCCCATCCTCTTGACATCTGCCCTTTAGATATTTATTAGCATTGAGAGGATTCCTTCTTAGTCTTCTCCAGGATAAACAGCCCCAGGCTTCTCAACCTTTCCTCATAGGACATATGCTCCAGTCCCTAATCACCTCTGTAACCCTCAGCTGGACTCCCTCTACTATTTCCCTGTCTTTCTTGACTGGAGAGCCCAGAACTAGAAAGAGTACTTCACATGTGTCTCCACTAGAGAAGAGTAGAAGGGGAAGGCAACCTCCCTCAATCTGCTGGTCGCACTCTTGATTCCATTTACCTTCTTGCCTACAAGAGCACATTGCTGGCTCATGATTAACTTAGTGGCAAACTGTCCCCAGTAGGCTTTGTTTTCCTCATTCTCATTTTTCATAACTTGCCATCTGAACTTCACAGAAGTCATTGAGTTTCTTTCTCTTTCTGGTTTGGGTAAGTCAGGCTTTATTTCTATCAAAGTAGGTTTCTCTGTCCTTAAACTACAATCCCTTTCAACTTGTTTTTGACTATCAGGTTGACCACCACAGACTATTGGCAGCATACTGCTTGCATGAAATCATCTTCACCTGGACTCTCAGCTGGGGGGACAATGTAAGAGTAAGTTTACCTTTCTCTCCACATACTTTCTAACTTCCTGGATGAGAGAATCATTCCTTTCACTTTTGTTGCTGCCAGTAACCAGCAAACTATTATAGCTGCACATCATATATTTTATACTTCCAGGCTTACCTTTTTTGTCCATCTTTCTGTGCTCTTTCTGCACTACAATGAATATGCTTCCTAAGGGACTCAGTGCTGTTGGGATGCATTAAACATGACCCAGACACACCAGAAGTTTAACCCTGACAGGGTACTCAGGCAGAGCATAGGTATCTCCAGAGCAAAATGAGCTTGGTCTGGTGGCAAATGCCTGTCCCCAGGATCATAAAGCTCCTGTGGCAATGGAGGAAGTTCAGGGAACTTCATGATCCAAATCTCAGAAGCCAAATGATGCTAGGTGCCTCCCCAGCAATGAGGAGCTGCATTTCTGAAGTAATCTCTTTGTGCTTCAGTCTTGTTTAGTTCTTGGATAAGATTCCAGGAAAGGTCACTTCAATCCCAACTCATGCTTTTATTATCTGTTAGTACCTGATTCTTCACTGTCAATTCATGGTGCTATGGCTGAATGAATCATGTAAATAATACTAACATTTGGTTAGTAGTTAGTACACCTTTCAGGCTGATCCTGATGTGACTAGCTTCATTTTCATCACTCTCCTGTGCAGATGCGCTTTAGATCACCTATTAACTCTGCTCTCGTGTTTAGACAATGCTTTATAATTCAGCACTGCTTCAGTGGTAATAACATTAAAAATCAACCCCACAAGATCAACAATTTCAATAAATAGTTCTGACTGCTGTCAAAGAACTCAAAAAGAAAAAGAAATCCAAAAGGCTTTCACTTCTACCCACCACTAAACGTAGCCATTATTCTCACTTAGTTATGCTTGGCCACAACAACCCCATGCAGAGATACAGGCTGGGGTCAGAGTGGCTGGAAAGCAGCCAGACAGAGAGGGATCTGGGGGTGCTGATTGATACCCACCTGAACATGAGCCAGCAGTGTGCCCAGGTGGCCAAGAGAGCCAGTGGCATCCTGGCCTGCATCAGGAATGGTGTGGTCAGCAGGAGCAGGGAGGTCATTCTGCCCCTGTACTCTGCACTGGTTAGACCACACCTCGAGTACTGTGTTCAGTTCTGGGCCCCCCAGTTTAAGTGGGACATTGAGATGCTTGAGCGTGTCCAGAGAAGGGCAACGAGGCTGGTGAGAGGCCTCGAGCACAGCCCTACGAGGAGAGGCTGAGGGAGCTGGGATTGTTTAGCCTGGAGAAGAGGAGGCTCAGGGGTGACCTTATTGCTGTCTACAACTACCTGAGGGGTGGTTGTGGCCAGGAGGAGGTTGCTCTCTTCTCTCAGGCAGCCAGCACCAGAACAAGAGGACACAGCCTCAAGCTGCGCCAGGGGAAATTTAGGCTTGAGGTGAGGAGAAAGTTCTTCACTGAGAGAGTCATTGGCTACTGGAATGGGCTGCCCAGGGAGGTGGTGGAGTCGCCGTCCCTGGAGCTGTTCAAGGCAGGATTGGACGTGGCACTTGGTGCCATGGTCTAGCCTTGAGCTCTGTGGTGAAGGGTTGGACTTGATGATCTGTGAGGTCTCTTCCAACCCTGATGATACTGTGATACTGTGATACTGTGATTTTTCTTCTCAGCCATTGAACCTGAAATACTGATTCTACTCCCTTTGGAGTACTGTGTACTCTCTGAGGTTGTCACTTGATTCCTGATGCAAGCAATCCCACTGCTATTTCTGCTGCTATTTCTGGTTTGGAGGCAATAATTCATGCCCTAATGTTCAGGGATGTATCCATACCACCACAAGAAGTACAAGTATGACAATTACTTTTATGAGATGGGGCTGTTAGAGCAAAACAGTTAGCCCAAAATCTTCTCTTCATTTCTGGGCAGTGTGAGAACTATGATCCAGGAGTGCCAGATCTCTCTCTTCTGGCTGTGAAAGTGCCCTTCCTCAAAAATACATGCTAGGCAGAGAAGCCCTGAGGAAGGTAATAGCTGCTGCTAGTTGCCTCAAGAATTATTTTGAGACAGTCTCAAAAATATTTGAAGGAATAATAATAAAATAGACCCTCAAAAAATCTTAGAGGAGTTATTTGAAAGAAATAGAATATGTGGATGTGTGTAGTGTATATGTGCATGTCTGGAGACAAAGATACAGATATGGATATAGATGCAGATAGAGATGTAGAAAAAATATATCTAAATATTGTCTTTCCCTAACTGAAGTATTCTTATTACTTTTATTGCTTCACTTCTTTACTTCTAGATGGTTTCCTGATTCTTTTTTTTTTTTTTAATTATAGTCATTCTAAGTACTACAGTCAAAGGAGACCTTTCCTCAGACCATTTGGTGCTCATTCTGTCTACAGCTACCTGAAGGGAGGCTGTAGCCAGGTGGGGGTTGGTCTTTTCTGCCAGGCAACCAGCAACAGGACAAGGGGATACAGTCTCAAGTTGTGCTGGGGGAGGTCTAGGCTGGATGTTAGGAGGAAGTTCTTCACACAGAGAGAGTGATTTGCCATTGGAATGGGCTGCCCAGGGAGATGGTGGAGTCACCATCCCTGGAGATGTTGAAGAAAAGCCTGGCTGAGGCACTTAGTGCCATGGTCTAGCTGATTTGATAGGGCTGGGTGCTAGGTTGGACTGGATGAGCTTGGAGTTCTCTTCCAACCTGGCTGATTCAAGGATTCTGTGATTCTATGACTGTCCCCCTGAAAGGTCAGCAGTGATGTGATCATTCACAGGTAATGGGGCATTATCAGCTAGATGAGTTTTCAAGACTGCTGATCCATGCAAAATGCATTCTAGACAAGAAACTGAAATAGAAGAGCTGGGTGATAGGTTGGATTGGATGATCTTGGAGGTCTTTAACAACCTGGATGTTTCTGTGATTCTATGATTTAGAGTGCAGTAGGTTTTTCTAGTAGACCAAAGACAGTCTCTGCATATACAGCCAGAAGAGAGCAGTGTGCCAGTGAAGTCTCGTTTTGAGGATTTTAGTGCTGTGGATGAATGGCTTTTACTGACCTTCTGCAAGACATTAATTGCATCCACAAGGCCTCATAACATCGGTCACAATTTGCTGTGCCTCCAGAGCAAACTGGAGGCACAAGTACACCTCTTCTTACTTGACTTTCAGTGTCTTACCCATTTGAACTCTCATTTCCAAGAAGTGATTACAGTCAGGGGGAAGATTAGATGCAATTGAGTGGCTCGGCTGATCCTGAGATGTATGCTGATGGGTTTTCTCTTTATGGAAGTAGCTGTTCAAGAGTTAGAGCTTCTTCTTTTAATGAAGACTCTAGGTCTACCATATCAGATAGGTTGCCTCAGAGCACCTCACCCACCTTGTGGGCAGAAAGGCACTCTCTAACACCAAATCATAGAGGGAAAGGTAGGAGGCACAGACCAAAGGAATAAAGAAAATAAATCACGTGTCCCTACTTGTCCTTCCTTATGTGGGGACACAAATAGAGCCAGACCCACCATTCTCATAGATTTCTCAGAGCCCTAACTCCTATCTCCTGCCTTCACACTGGATTCTGCAAAAGAACATTATTTTTTTCACCAGTCAGGGAACTCTAAGAGAAGGACTTTGCCAGCCAAACCAGGGCTGGGGAGCAAACGGCTTCATACACTTTGAATTCACAGATCATTTGGCTATGCTCAAGCCTAGATTGTGCCTTGAGCATTCTGGATATGAAGGCAAAGCATTTTCTTCCAGCAGGGCAAATTCACTTTGTCAGTTCTCTCCTGCAGTTGCCTTGTGGTTACTCTGAGAAGGCAGAAATGCCTGGAGTGATTGCTAGTATGGTTGATTTTTGCCATCTTGAATGAAAGTAGCAGGCATTAGCAGGCAAATACTGAACTGTCCATGTTGCATCTTCCTCCTGGAGCTTAAAGACATTATTCATCTCTTCGCTTCCTTTCCTGCCATGCTTCTTCAAAGGTGACTGTATGGTATAAAACTCAATCATTCTATCACTCTTCTATTCCTCATCTTAATAAGCAGTAACAGCTGAGGTGTAGGGATTATTCTTGAAGACTTACTGACAAGTCTGAAGGAGCTGTTGGTTTGAGGTGCAGCAGAAAATTGTTGGCCTTCAGCTAGTCCTTAATCCCAGGAAATATTTGCCTAGCAGTCATTACCACTTTCAGGATGAAGTGTGTTATATAAGAGCAGATTCTTTTTATGAGGTGAGAAGGAAAAAAATGTTTTAAATAGATTTATTTTTTTTCTGAGAGTAAGTGCCTGCTGAATTGTATTTGGTTTTGGTTTCCTTTTCCTAACAATACTGAACTTCAGCAGAATGAGCTACTGGGTTGCTCTCAACCGTTGCTTCCCTCGTACGTAACTCTGTTTGTACAGACATGTATTTCTTTGTTGTTGTTGCTTCTCTGAATGCTGTTTATTTAAGTGATTGTTGGCTCTTTTCCTGTCCTTTGTTGACCCCAGGAAACAATTTTTTTTAATATGTTTCCATTCTGGGATTTCTATTATCTACTGACTCGAGCTGGGTGTAGTTCTGTGAAAAGGCCCGAAAGAGAGAGAGAGATGAAGTTACTCCTAAACTAAAGTCAACTTGGCTTCCAGTCTGAGGCCCAAGGAAACAGTCACTTGAAACAAAGCACTTAGAAGGTAGTCTTATAATTCTCCTTCCCAAGATCAAACCAGGATGAAGTGTTATCACCTTCATAAAGTTGAAGGAGGCTGTTTTACAATTTGGTGGAGAGAACTCATGCTGTTAATTAGTCACATTTATTTGGGGGAGGGGGAAGTAGTGGAGGGTGAATAGGGGAAAGGAAGTTGGGAAAGCAAAACAGAACAGAAGAGAAAAAATCTTCATGATGAGGTGCTCAGCAGGATGAAGGAACAAAAGGAAGGCTTTCTGCCTGTCTCCTGATATTTTCCAACTCAGCAAAAAAATCCATTGTGTAGCTTAAAGGGGGGAAAAAAAGTTAAAGTTGAAAGCTTAGTGTGTGAAAGCAACTGCTCAACCATTGTGTAATATGGGCTAATGTAATGCCACTGTTTCCCCATGATGTAAGTTACAATTTTTGTTCCACTTGCCGTGGTCAACATTACTGCTTTCACTTTTCAAAAGGGGATGTGGAGGTGGTATTTCTCTTTAGCCCCACCACTTCTTTCCTACCCTGAAACAAATACTTCTGTTAGGAAAAATCAGTGCTGACCAGATGTCACTGACTTTTCTCTCTCTCTCCTTTTTTTTTTCGCATGTGTCCCTTAACAGCTGGCAAGAATATCAGCTCAAATTATTCACCACAAGCACACTCTTTCTGTTTGTCTCCAGATAAAGGGATTTGAAGTCCTGGTTGTCAGAGTGGGATGTGGAAAACTGTGGAATGGATTTCTTTGGGCACAGGGAATACTTCCTGAAGATCTTTACAGCAGTCGGGGATGATCATCGCTAGCATGCAAAACCAAACAGATCTTGTAGAGTTGTGTGATGGTTTGAGTGTTACCTGCCCCCCAACACTTTGTAAATCACCCAGACTAGACTCAGTGGCTCTGGAGATTAAATGAAGCTTCATATTTACAGCTTAGTACAATATCCAAGCAGATATTTACAATATCTACAGCTACAGACAGAAATAGACAAGTTAAGAAGTAATACAGAAACACAACAGCACTCCCAGAAACCAGAGTCCCCAGGAGGGGCTCCCAACCACCCTTCCACCTTCCTCCCACTTCCCTCTACCTTACCCAAGATCTTGCCTTATGCTCAAGGAAGACCGGAGGGTCGGACAGGGGGGTTAGGAAGCAGATGGATTAGTCACGCAGACAGCAGGTTAGGTTAGAGAGAGAGAGTTCAGCCCAAGCCCAGACAGCATCTCTGTTGTCTATATTTACATTCTTGTTCTTACACAGCTCAGCAAGCCTATGAGTGAAGTAGACATCACCATTGTTTTCTTCTCACAGCCTATAATCTAGTTCTTCTCACCAAAACATTCTAGCTAGCTTTAAATTAGCACAAGTTAGCACTTCATGTTCTCAGAAACTGTTTTAGCCCATAATGTTTTCCTGGAACCATTCTGAAGTGTCTTGCTCATAACAATTAGCAAAGCTAAACGTAAAGAGACTTTTTTTTTTGTTTCTATCCTGTCAGCTGAAAAGCTAAAATCTTCCACGTGGTTACAGATGGGAAATACAGTGAGTGGATGACAAAAAGAAACTGCTGTGCAGGGATGATGTAGAATTGCTTGGAACGATATCCATGTGTCTGTGCTACTTTGAACCGCATTCTCTACACCTGGCAAACGTTCTGAAGGCACAACACAGTACTAGGTTTGCAGTGAGACCACTCCATACACAGCTCTGATAGCTCAGGGCTCAGAAGGTGGCAGTGGTGCAGTGGTGATGCAGTGAGTGGCACTGCTCCACCTGAAACTATGTCAGTACTGAAGTGCACGGTGTAGAATGGCAGCTGATTGATATGCATGAGCTATCACCTAAAGGCCCTCGTAACCCCTGTCAGCAAGGACTATTACCTTCTGCCTAGTGACAGGACAAGGGCAATGGATGGAAGCTGAGGCATAGGAAGTTCCATGTGAACCCAAGGAAGAATTTTTTTTCCTATGAGGGTGACAGAGCACTGGAACAAGCTGCACAGGGGGCCTGTGAGGTCTCCCTCTCTGGAGATATTCAAGACCTGTTTGGATGTATTCCTGTGTGATCTGCTCAGAGTTACACTGCCCCGGCAGTGGGGCTGGACCAGATGATCTTTTGAGGTCCCTTCCAGTCCCTGACATTCTGTGATTCTGTGAATCAGTGATAACATTCTCTTCCCATCATAATTACAGTCATATCTTCTTTGCTTTTCAGAACTGTCATAGGTAACTGATGTGGTAGAGAGTAATGCTATGTTCTTCCCCAGTTATGGCTTCAGTGCTAAATAAGTATATTTGCATTATATAAGCAAAGATAATTAAGGAGCTTGGTACGTGGAATTTACGGCACTACACCGTTATTTTTAACGTGGGATGAGATTTAACAAGGCCAAGTGCAGGGTTCTACACTTTGGCCACAACAACCCCAAGCAGTGCTACAGGCTGGGGACAGAGTGGCTGAAGAGCAGGCAGGAAGAAAGGCACCTGATGGTACTGGTAGATAGTAGCTGAAGATGAGCCAGCAGTGTGCCCAGGTGGCCAGGAGAGCCAATGGCATCCTGGTCTGGATCAGGAACAGTGTGGCCAGCAGGACAAGGGAGGTTATTCTTCCCCTGTACTCAACACTGGTCAGGCCACACCTTGAGTCCTATGTCCAGTTCTGGGCTCCTCAATTCAAGAGAGATGTTGAGATACTGGAACGTGTCCAGAGAAGGGTAACGAAGCTGGTGAGGGGCCTGGAACACAAACCCTATGAGGAGAGGCTGAGGGAGCTGGGGGTGTGCAGCCTGGAGAAGAGGAGTCTCGGGGGTGACCTCATTGCTGTCTACAACTACCTGAAGGAGGCTGTAGCCAGGTGGGGGTGGTCTCTTCTGCCAGGCAACCAGCAACAGAACAAGGGGACACAGTCTCAAGTTGTGCCAGGGCAGGTCTAGGCTGGATGTTAGGAGAAAGTTGTTGGCAGAGAGAGTGATTGGCATTGGAATGGGCTGCCCAGGGAGGTGGTGGAGTCACTGTCCCTGGGGGTGTTGAAGAAAAGCCTGGCTGGGGCAATTAGTGTCATGGTCTGGTTGACTGGACAGGGCTGGGTGCTAGGTTGGACTGGATGATGTTGGAGGCCTCTTCCAACCTGACTGATTCTATGATTCTATGACACAGAACCCTTTGCTTATGCCTTGTCATGTCTACTGCCAGTCTTTGCAGTCCATTCAGTTTTAAGCCTACCTGTTTTGGAATCCAGAGACAAGAGCTGACTGTGAGTTTCTGTCCATTTTAGGGTGCATAGAGGTGGGGCTCTAGCCTAATGGAAAGGCCATCTTGGGTGACCTCAATTTATCTAAGGAATCGTATGTCTATCAGCTCCAGCATTGCCAGTAACTTTAAAGCAGACAGGATAGCAGCTCTTATGCCTTCATTTCTGTTCTGAAAAATGGGATATTATGGTACATGACATTGTTTCTGAAGTGGGTTTATATAGATATAAAATTTAAATTATTAAATAAAAATTAATCAGAATTATTACTGTATTTTCCATATTGTTTTCCAGCACGCTCTTTTGTTTGTTTCTCTGATGGCCCCAAGGCAAGAGCAGATGTTTTCACTGAGCTCTCCTCAAAGACTTCTAAATCACTTCATCACCAAAAAACAGCAACAGTGACAGTCTTTCTTCCAACATTCAATCTCAGACGCTTAGAAAAGACAACTTCAGAGCCAATTAGGACATTGGAATACATGACATTGGAACCACCATCTCCAAATACTTCAAGTAAACAGCAAGAGGGAAAAAGAAACATAAACAGAGAAAAACAAAGCGAGCAAAACAACCCACAATGAAAAAAACAAACAAGCAAAACAATCAGAAAAAGTAAGAGAACACAAGATGGAAGTGGGAAAAAGAGAGGAAGAGAGAAAGAGAGGAAGAGAGAAAGAGTAAAAGAGAGAAAGAAAGAAAGAAAGAAAGAAAGAAAGAAAGAAAGAAAGAAAGAAAGAAAGAAAGAAAGAAGGAAGGAAGGAAGGAAGGAAGGAAGGAAGGAAGGAAGGAAGGAAGGAAGGAAGGAAGGAAGGAAGGAAGGAAGGAAGGAAGGAAGGAAGGAAGGAAGGAAGGAAGGAAGGAAGGAAGGAAGGAAGGAAGGAAGGAAGGAAGGAAGGAAGGAAGGAAGGAAGGAAGGAAGGAAGGAAGGAAGGAAGGAAGGAAGGAAGGAAGGAAGGAAGGAAGGAAGGAAGGAAGGAAGGAAGGAAGGAAGGAAGGAAGGAAGGAAGGAAGGAAGGAAGGAAGGAAGGAAGGAAGGAAGGAAGGAAGGAAGGAAGGAAGGAAGGAAGGAAGGAAGGAAGGAAGGAAGGAAGGAAGGAAGGAAGGAAGGAAGGAAGGAAGGAAGGAAGGAAGGAAGGAAGGAAGGAAGGAAGGAAGGAAGGAAGGAAGGAAGGAAGGAAGGAAGGAAGGAAGGAAGGAAGGAAGGAAGGAAGGAAGGAAGGAAATTTGTGCAATTGATGAGCATTATATTTCGGATTTCCCTCAGCTGTCGATGGCCTGAAACACAAATACCAATTTAGCTGGAATCAGCTTTGCTTTACAAATAATGGGGTAATACTTCTTTAGGAAAAGGGGGAAAACATGAGAATGTCTAACAATAGAGCATTACTAAAACCTTCTGATTCCCTTAACAGAAAAGCTACTTTCAAAAACACAAGTCATTAATCAGTAACAGTTGCTCCCAGCACCTGTTATTTATTCCTGTCATTAACACTTTCTTCAGCACTTCTGACAGAAATTAGTAGCTCTTCTAACTGGTAGAGAGGAGCTCTCTGGAACATCCCCAGAATGTGATGGCTGTTTGATCTACAATGTGTGTTTACAGCTTACCTCAGTATGGTAGGGCAGCTTTTCCAATTGTGGCATCATTCTCTGATCAATATGTAGGTTTAAAAAGCCCTGAATATCCTGTACCTTTTGCTGAATGCTCATGCAGCCTCTAGTCTTTGCTAAGCCCTGGTTAGTTGGTCAAAGCAGCAGAGGCAAACAATTAATGCATAGTGTGTACAGGTGCCAAAGCATTTCCAGCCACCACAAACCCACTGTGCCTACCTCTCATTGACATAAATGGAAACTCAGAGGGTTTACAAGCTGGAATCATAAATCAACCAGGTTGGAAGAGACCTCCAAGATCATCCAGCCCAACCGAGCACCCAGCCCTGGCCAATCAGCCAGACCATGGCACTAAGTGCCTCAGTCAGGCTTTGCTTGAGCACCTCCAAGGACGGTGACTCCACCACCTCCCTGGGCAGCCCATTCCAATGCCAATCACTCTCTCTGCCAACAACTTCCTCCTAACATCCAGCCTAGACCTCCCCTGGCACAACTTGAGACTGTGTCCCCTTGTTCTGTTGCTGCTTGCCTGGCAGAAGAGACCAACCCCCACCTGGCTACAGCCTCCTTCAGGTAGTTGTAGACAGCAATGAGCTCTGCCCTGAGCCTCCTCTTCTTCAGGCTGCACACCCCCAGCTCCCTCAGCCTCTCCTCACAGGGCTGTGTTCCAGGCCTCTCACCAGCTTCGGTGCCCTTCTTTGGACACCTTCCAGTATCTCAACATCTCTTTTGAATTGAGTAGCTCAGAACTGAACACAGGACTCAAGGTGTGTCCTGACCAGTGCTGAGTACATGGGCAGAATAACCTCCCAATGTCAGGTTTATGGTTGAATCTCATGGTCTTCAGGCCTTTTCCAACCTAAATGACTCTACAGTTCTATCTATCAAAGCTGTTTCATGTTTATTCACAATTCAAACATGGAGATTTGTAGTTGTTTCCTATCATCATTAGAAAGTGGTTTTCATCTGAAAGCCACTGTTTTCATTTAGGACTGTTGAAGTTGTGTTAGTCTTGGGGTTTATAATGTTGTTTTAGTAAAAAGCATGCATTGGGTTGGATTTAGAATTCTGTTTCTTTAATACAGACAGACAAGAAAGCAGTGTATTGTGTTTATCCAAAAGGAAATGTCAGCAGAACTTTATAGTGTGGTAATTAGATAATGCAGATAAGTCTGCTGAGTTTGTATGCTCACAACTGCCATACCAGATAACACTTCCCGAATTCAATCAGTAAAACTTCCACAATGCCATACTGTTCCAAGAAGAAAGAAAGAAAGAAAGAAAGAAAGAAAGAAAGAAAGAAAGAAAGAAAGAAAGAAAGAAAGAAAGAAATATTAGCCCTTTATGCCAATATTTCGTATCACAGAATGCTTTTTGCCTTATGTAATTAGTTGGGATGAGACTGAACAAGGCCAAGTGCAGGGTTCTACACTTTGGCCACAACAATCCCAAGCAGTGCTACAGGCTGGGGACAGAGTGGCTGGAGAGCAGCCAGGAAGAAAGGGGCCTGGGGGTGCTGGTAGATAATAAGCTGAAGATGAGCCAGCAGTGTGCCCAGGTGGGCAGGAGAGCAAATGGCATCCTGGCCTGGCTCAGGAAGAGTGTGGCCAGTAGGACAAGGGAGGTTATTCTGCCCCTGTACTCAGCACTGCTCAGGCCACACCTTGTGTGCTGTGTCCAGTTCTGGGCTCCTCAATTCAAGAGAGATGTTGAGATACTGGAACGTGTCCAGAGAAGGGCAACAAAGCTGGTGAGGGGCCTGGAGCACAGCCCTGTGAGGAGAGGCTGAGGGAGCTGGGGGTGTGCAGCCTGCAGAAGAGTAGTCTCGGGGGTGACCTCATTGCTGTCCCTACCTGAAGGGAGGCTGTAGCCGGCAGGGGGTTGGTCTCTTCTGCCAGGCAACCAGCAACTGAACATGGGGACACAGTCTCAAGTTGTGCTGGAGGAGGTCTAGGCTGGATGCTAGGAGGAAGTTGTTGGCAGAGAGAGTGATTGGCATTGGAATGGGCTGCCCAGGGAGGTGGTGGAGTCACCGTCCCTGGAGGTGTTGAAGCCAAGCCTGGCTGAGGCACTTAGTGCCATGGTCTGGTTGATTGGCCAGGGCTGGGTGCTAGGTTGGGCTGGATAATCTTGGAGGTCTCTTCCAACCTGTTTGGCCCTATGATTCTATGCTTCTCTCCTGCACACACTGCACACATAGTTATACCACAGCAGCTGCCTCCCCCATCCCCGCCAGTTTGTCTCCTTGCTGCCAGTGCAGGGTTTCTGTATCCTCTCTGGGATGATGGATGTTTCAGTTGTGATATGGATCTTTACTCCTTGCAAGCATCTGAATGCACTTTGCAAAAACAGCTCGCCACCTTGCAGGCAGCAATCTGACGAGCACAGAGAGGAAGTAGCCTCACTCACCTTAGAGGGTGTTTTAACATTCCCCACCAACCTCAGTATTCTCTCACGAGCACAAATGACCTTCTCCTTATTAGCACAACCAGGAGGCCCCCATTTTCCTAAAGTCCTGGAAAGATTAAGTGACACAGGTCCAAGGTTGCACAGGAAGTCTGGACGGAGCACTGGAAATAGACGGGGGCCCTCCTGAGTCCCTCCGCAGTGCCCTGACCGCACAATCATCCTTCCTCTCTCAAGGTTACACTCCAGATCTGTGGTGGAGCTGGGAATAGAACCCAAGTTTCCTGATACCCAAGCTGTTCTCCTGCACTACCGACAAAGTAAACACAATATCAACTTAAAGAAATTTAGAAACCCCTTGCAATCAAACCTAAGGCATCCTGCCTGAATCCAAAGCTTCCTACGTTTCAGAAGCTTAGGAAGTCCACCTCCAAAACCAGGGCACCTAACCTCTCCTGCTTTGTGTCTCACCCATGCCAACACTGCAAATGCCACATGTCACAGAGATAGACTTGCAGGTGGAGGCATAGGCTGAGGGGTGCCCTCTGCAGCCACCCTGTTGAGGCCTGTCGCTGAAGGAGGCCAAGCTCTCCCTGGCTGCTGCAGGGTGGAAGGGAGAAGATGCTGAAGTTTGAGGTGGGGACACAAAGGCATGGTCTCTCAACAACAGCCCAAGGAGTGAGCCCAAGTCTCTGAGGTCCGGGTACAGGGTGCTGTTCGGCAGTGGGGGGATGAACCTCCCAGGGGTTAGACTGGCTTAGATCAGCTATGGGCTTTTATGTCCCCAACCCATGGGGGCATGCACTGCATCGGTACTTGAAGCTTTCCTGGGAAGAGGCAGAGATGTGCTGTGTCAGGAGGGGCACAGTGCCATGTGCCCCTGCAGCTTGTTGGAGGCTTTCCATTAATTTTAATGGGCTTTGGATCAGGCCCTGAATTCCCAGCTGTCCTGGCTAAATGGCCTTCCCAGGCAGGCTCTCCTCTCATTTTAGAACGAAGAGGCCTTTTGAAGACCCTGCTGACAGGGAAGTTTTGACCACTTTTAGGCAGCAGAGCTCCTGTCATCAGGTGAGTACTACCCTAGCAAGACAGAAGCAGGTAGGTGTGCATCACTTGCTTACTCCATCTGCTCTCTGTCACACAAACACATGCATGAATTCCACCCCCTGCCCAGATAATCCCATTTTTTTCATCAGAAAGGCCCAGATACTAAAGATGAGGAGCATAGATTCAGTGCTCCACACTGTATGCCTCAACCTGCTCCGTCCCGGTCACTAAGAGCTTCTGTATATACATAATACACTCAGGTGTGTGGAGCTTAACAGTCCTCTACAAGAAGTAGACACAACATGTGGCCACAGTCCAAATCCTGCTCAAGACAGAAACGGAAGAAGCCATTGGGCTTATCTCTGTAGACATCATTTCTGCAGGTACTTCAGAAAGACAAGACCATGTCCTTCTCTTTGCCCACAGTTTGTTTTCCTTCGCTTACCAAGCTCAGCACTTCTGATAATTAACACACTCAGACAAACAGAGCTTTATGAAGCTGTTTCATTTTTAAGCCATTAGATGGATTCTAATGCCATGCAGCTTTACAAGAGCAAGGAGCTGTGTGCTTTTCCTGACCTTTACCTGACACCATATTGAAGCAGTACTCGCTGTGGAACTAGACCTGCTGTTATAGAGGCACTCAGCCATCAATGACCTTCTGTTTGTCACTGCTATTTCTACAGAAACAACATTAAGAGGGCCCAGCTGAGACCTTGGCATTGGCCGTGAAAAGTGCAGTGCATCATAAGAGACAAACCTGCTCCATAAAGCTTGAGAAGAAGAAACAGAGAGAAATTAAAGTGATTTGCCTAAGGTCAGAAAGAAAATCAGCAACAGGGATAGAAATAAAACTTAACAGGACTCACTTGTTTGTCCAATCTGTGAGACTGTGTTGCTGTACACAGTGTCATGCCTCATTTACCATATGATGCATTGACTGGTTATTGGCAGGTTGTCGTGTTATTGCTCAGACTGCAAATGCTGTTCAGACCATCACCCATAGGCTGGCCTTGAATACTCCACATCACTCCCCTTATGAAAGCTTTCCATAAAAAAAGATACTTTGGGATCAATGAAAAGGATAATTCTCTTGGGTCACTTCAGGAGAAGCAGGTCAATAGATCTTGTCCAAAGTTTGGCTCCGTGAGAAAGTCTTACAGACAGACAAGGCCCTATGGCCAGTGTCAGTTTTCCATTGACCTCACACCGAAGTACAGTTGCAGTGTTTCATGTAGCTATGTACACTAAGCCAAGAGCAGCACATATGCACTTTACAGCTATAGAGCACCAGCTGTGATAATCACTTGATTATATCTGCTGCCCCGCTCTTTGTGGTTAGATAGCACTTCCCTCCCCTGAATTCAATGGGAAGAGAGGATTTTCATTGTCTCTCCAAAGCTGCAGGAAGTGCTCCACAATGATTTGGGTTCAGCTTTTATGAAACAAAAAGGAAATTATTTCCTAGATTTTCCTTTCCTTCCCCAAATGGAAGAACACTTTACCTGTTTCTGAAGGGCTTCTGCTAGGTAATATGCAGCAAAACCTGAAAGACAACTAGGGCAAAATAAACTGGACAATTTGCCTGAGCATCCAGGGGCAGATCAGGGGACAGAATCATACCTTGCCCCAGCGCGAAGCCAGCAGAACTGAAATCGAAGATCCAACTAATACTTTGGACAGGTATCATAGCCAGCAGAGTTATGGTGACCAGTTAATTCAGCGTCACCTTGGAAAGGGAAATGTCACCTCCCAGCAGCTATAAAAGGAGGAGATTACACCCCATGGATACAAATCAAAGACTTGAGTTGGGAGCCCCTGCTGGTGTGTCCTGAGTGTCCCAAACTCCCCTGGACTCCAGGCAAGTGTATGAGGTTGTGAGAAATGAAGAGCTGAGTCATGATGAGCCCCACACCCAGGTGGCACTGGAGCGCACTGGCATTGCTCTTCCTCGGGAAGTCACTCTGTATGTGTTCATACACAGTCCGACGTGACCGAGCAAGCGTTGCTTAAGGTTTTGATAGACATCCACCTTTGGGTTAAGGGTGAGCACAACCATGGGGTCAACAGTTCAGAAGGGGTCTACAAAGAACACTTTGTTCCCCAGCCTTTGTAATACATCTCTGTCCTACCCCATCCACCCATGAGTCCATAGAAGTCTGACATAGAATCAACCAAGTTGGAAGAGACCACCAACATCGTCCAGTCCAACCTAGCACCCAGCCCTTCCTAATCAACCAGACCATGGCACTAAGTGCCTCAGCCAGGCTTTGCTTGAACACCTCCAGGCATGGCAACTCCACCACCTCCCTGGGCAGCCCATTCCAATGCCAATCACTCTCTCTGCCAACAACTTCCTCCTAACATCCAGCCTAGACCTCCCCTGGCACAACTTGAGACTATGTCCCCTTGTTCTGTTGATGGTTGCCTGGCAGAAGAGCCCAACCCCACCTGGCTACAGCCTCCCTTCGGGTAGTTGTAGACAGCAATGAGGTCAGCCCTGAGCCTCCTCTTCTGCAGGCTGCACACCCCCAGCTCCCTCAGCCTCTCCTCACAGGGCTGTGTTCCAGGCCCCTCACCAGCTTTGTCGCCCTTCTCTGAACATGTTCCAGTATCTCAACGTCTCTCTGGAATTGAGGAGCCCAGAACTGAACACAGGACTCAAGGTGTGGCCTGACCAGTGCTGACTACAAGGGAAGAATAACCTCCCTTGTCCTACTGGCCACACTGTTCCTGATCCAGGCCAAGATGCCATTGGCTCTCCTGGCCACCTGGGCACACTGCTGGCTCATCTTCAGACTACTAAGACAAATTTAACTTTAAGAAAAGGATTTGGTCTAACCATGCCCACTGAATTCATCAGCGCTGATGGAACAAACGTAGCTCTCTGATTATCATTAATAATATTTATTTTGGAAAAATATTTTTAAAAAATGAATTTTTTCATTAACAAAATGGTAAAAAAAAAAACAAACAAACAAACAAACAAAAACCAAAACAAAACCTCAAATAACATTTGCACAATATTCCATAAATACATTTATATACAAAAAAATATAGTCACATAGACCCGAAGTGCCTTTATACATATTTACCAACAGAATTTAAATTATAAAAAAAATTGAAGGTCACAAAATACACAAACTTTTTACAGTTATCATGAAAATAGCTTTTTACAGATTCAAAAAAATAACACACTTTTTTTTTTTTCCCCCTCACCTAGTAAAAACACATTTTTAGTATCAAAAAAAGGACAATAAAGGCAGTGTTTGTGTCTAATTCAAGAAAAAAGACTGGCTCATAAGAATCCAAAATATACACTTCAGGCAGTGCATGCTTCTTACGTAGTAATTAAGTCCATTCATTTAAATATATATAGAAAAGCAACTGACCATAGTGCAATGATAAATTTCATAAAAGGCAGTGCAACAGTAATCTTTGAACACAGACCCTTTGCCTGGTGTCCATCTTGTTCCTTTATTTTGCAGTCACTTGCTAACTTCAGTAGAGAACCAGCTCAAGCCTGAATTTAGTTTCTCAGCAGCAGTCAGTGAAGGAATCTATCTCCCATTCCTCTTTCAGCAGCATTCATCGGGGCATGTCTCCTCTGAAATTGTTCTGAACAACCACCTTATCATATCGCCTCTGGTTTACACCTGGTGAAAAGAAACACAAGCAGAGACCAGGAGAGGTTAATGGAAAGCGGGAAGAGAGCTGTAAGGTTGCAGAGAGTTGAGATTCTGTCCTTAGAGCGGGGGAGAATGGACTCTGCGTGAGGCATGCTAAAGTGTAAGTCAGCAGATCACAACCAAGGTCACTGTATCCATACCCACAGAAGTCACTATCCACAGCAGCGAGCTGCTGAGCTCGCCTTTACAACATCCACAGCATGACAAACTCAAGCTGGATGGATTTCAGCAGGTACAAATCTCTGTGGCACCTGATGTGTGTTAGACAAGAGTTGCACACTGAGAGTTCTGTCTGCTGTTCCATCTGCCAGACAGTATACTAACCTCAGTTGCTATGATGCACTCATCTTTCTCTTCTGATATGACATACACCGACTGGTACTTTGTGTCCTTTGAAGTGGAATATACTGAATCTGGCCGTTTTCTTTCAGAAGTATCACTACTGAAGACAAAATGAAACAACACAGGTCAAATGACTGTTGCTTAATGCTATCCGACATACACACGCACACCCCCTCCAGAGGCAACCTGCCCCCTATGCCCATATGTGAGAGATACCTCTTTAGGTGCACTGCACTTTTCTCCTCTGCCTCTGAATCATACGTTTCACACTTGGCTTCACATTTGCCATGTTCCTCTTTAACAGAGTCCTCGTTCTTGAGTTCATGCACCAAATTGTAATCCACAGATGGGTATCTGACTTTGTAGCCATTTTTAT
Organism: Tricholaema leucomelas; assembly: GCA_013400475.1. Lineage (NCBI taxonomy): Eukaryota > Metazoa > Chordata > Aves > Piciformes > Lybiidae > Tricholaema lacrymosa > Tricholaema leucomelas. The sequence goes on along the minus strand of WAAF01003001.1, from coordinate 90,002 downwards.
CAGAATTATCACTGTGAAAGTCTACTTTCTTATTTGTGTTTTTAATCTGAGTAGCACCAATGACACTTATGGAAATGTCCTTCTCACGCTGGCAGTTTGCCAGGTTGTTCATGGTCTCAGTCTCGCTCCTGCAGGCATCAGGCTGGTGGTGCGTTTTCTGCACTCTGAGCCTGACGCAGACAACCACAGCAGCACAGCCCAGCAGCAGCATGAGGACCAAAATAATCCCAGCACAGACGGCGATCCAGGGGAACTGGGAATTCTGGCCTTCGGTATACTTCTCAGTGAAGTCAACAATGATCGGTCCCTGAGGTGGCTCGGGGAGCAAAAATTGGCAGTTGAGCCCACCATAGCCTCGGGCACATTCACAGACATAGCGGTTGTTTCTTTCGTGGCAGGTGGCCCCGTTGTGGCAGGGGTTGTGTTCACATCTGCTCACTGGGGTGCTGCAGTTCTTCCCATTGTATCCCGGGGGGCAGGTGCAGGAATAGTCATTGACACCATCCTGGCAGGTCCCTCCATTGACACAGGGAAAGGAGGCGCAGTCATCCACATTATCATCACAGTGTCTCCCAGTGAATCCAGCCTGGCACTGGCATATGTAGGAATTCCCCAGATCAATGCACTGGCCTCCTGCAAGACATTGATGGGGATAAGAGCTGAGTGGTGAGCAGACAGACCCAACAGCCTCCCACTTGCTGTTCGTGGGGCAACCATCACAAATGACAGCTGAGAGAAGTTTTCTTTTTGAGACGTTAGCTCAACCTTTGCCAAGTCTAATCCACCATAAAAAGCACAGGTTTTGCAAAAGAAGATATTTGTTAATAATCAGATCTACTTTCTGTTCTCTACCTTATTCTTTTTTTTAACTGCTTGAATAACAAGATCAACCCAGATCAGTTTAACACCACAATCTCAAGTTACAGAGTTTGAGTGGCAGTGAATGAGGACTGCCGCAAAGAAAGTCTTTGCTGGTTCAGCCAAAACAGGAAGATTACCGCTACCAGATTACAAGCAATAATATTTAGCACTTGTATGGCATTTTGCATTCACAGACCTCAAAAAATCCTTGCAGAACATTTGCAAGTATAATCTTCCACATTTTTATGCACAAAGCTTCAGGCCAAGTCACCTGGCTACAGCCACCCCTTGAGAAAATGCAATCCGTGGCAGTAGCCCAAACCACACCATTACTTTTTAAGTGCAGTTCCTCCCCCAGGTCAGCTATGGACATGACATGGATCATGACCGATCAGTGGGTCTTGTTATTAAGCTCAGACCAGAAGTCAAAGTAGCGGGAAGTGACCCTTTGGAGGTCACTGTAGCATGTTTGGCCTTACCATTAGCACAAGGGCTGGAACTGCAGTAATCAATTTTCTTTTCACAGTTGAACCCAGAATAACCCAGTGGGCAGCGGCAGCTGTAACCCCCATCAGGGTTGTCTGTGCACCGCCCACCATTGAAGCACGGTCCGTCGGCACAAGTCATTGCACTTAGCTCACAGTTTTTACCATAGAAGCCTGGGGGGCAGGTACAGGAATAGCTGTTCTCAAGATCCTAGGGGGAGGAAAGATATAATAAATATTTAACTGAAGTTGCTTTGGAATCCAATACAGGATTTTGAAAATCAGTAAAATTGACATTAACTCCTCCCTTGGAGTTTCAGATGGCACAAGGAACTCAAACTTACAGTGCAGCTTCCACCATTCTTGCAAGGGTTGGCATCACATTCATTAATTTCAATCTCACAGTTGGAGCCTGTGTACCCAGGTCGACAAGAACAAGTGTAGCTCCCCTGACCAGTGTTGGTGCATGTGGCACCATTCTTGCAGGGCTTGTGGTGGGTGCAGTAGTTCAGATCTGCAAAAAAAAAGAAAAGAGAGGGGAGTCAAAATACTTGCTAGCACAGGGTGAGCGACCTGGAAATAGCCTCTTGCTTTTTGTGTTTTAAAACAGACACTCAGCCAAAGACTAAGAACTCACCCTGGTTACAGAAAAGGCCACCCCAGCCTTCCTGGCAGTTGCACTGCCATGGCTGCTGACAGGTACCATGAAGACAGCCTGGATATCGGATACACTCATCACAATATCGCCCCTGCCAACCCACTCTGCATCTAAAAAAAAAGAAAAGAGAAACAAAAAACAACAACAAAATCTTGTTAAACTCTTCACAGTTGGAAAACCCATCATGAATTCTGCAAACACATTGATGTCAGGGATAGAGTTTCCTACAAGGCCTCAGTGATCCTTCATGTAAGAAAGTCACTGAGTCCAACCGTAGCATCAGCTTTCATCAGGCCCAGCTATTTCTTCCACTTCCTTAGACAGAGACATGGTTCCAGGAAGTTAATGTGTTTACTCTAATAACAAACAGCTAAACCTCACACACAGCACTGTAAACTCATTAGGTTAATATTAATGGCACCAGTATTTGACTCGTCGATTAATACTTTGATCTGACATCACATGGATTTCTCACATTACTCTCTAACATGAATAAAGCCATTCAAACTGACTCTTCAAATGACCAATGGCTTGCTCAACACACTTCAATGCTGAAGACAAAACAGGGAGCAGAAAGGAAGTGGAAAACTTACTTGCATTCCCCAGGCTTGTCGCAAAAGCCATGTTGCTCATCGCATCCAGGCAAACAAATCGCTGTAAAAAAGAAAAGAAGCAGGGAGAGACATCAGCACTGGGGCTGAAAGGCCTCCCTTTTATGAGTCCGATCCCAAGAGCACCTTGCAGGTGCAGAGTGAGCCCTTTTTACTAGGTCGGGGCAGTTGAGTGCAGCTGAGTTAATCTCTGGAGTCTGCAGGAGTATTGATCTCACCCCATAACTGGGCACTTTACTTATCGCCAGGGATGAGCATTCTTCTTAATACAGTTGCACACAGACAAAAGAGGGCTCACAATTGCTCCCTTCCCCACAGCCACTCACCCCCCTTCCCTTCCCAGTGAGGGTCAGAAGTCCTTTTTTCCAATTCTATGCACACAGCTCCACCTCTTAATATCCTCCAAAAGTGTGTGTGCAGATAAGAGTGGACAGCTGGTGTGCAGGGTGCCAGTGCAAGACAGCTGCTCTATTGTCTATTCTCTCCCAGCAGCTGCCCCACTGCAACAATACTCCAGTCCAGGAGCCAATGGGGCCGGCGGCCGGCAGGCAGGCAGCCTATCCCAGCCCACAGCTAATCTATGGCACGCGCGTGATTTCGCTGCAAAAAAAAACTTTTTTTTTTCTTATTCAAATAAATAAGTCTAAAGTTCTTCCTCCCTTCTTCCCCCACTCCCCCCCCCCCCGCCTCGCTCTGAAAAGGGGCGGGTGGGTGGGTGCAGACCTAGTAAAAGAGGTAAGCGGGCCAGCAGGAGGGAGGATGAGGGAAGAGAAAAAAGGGACTTCTGCTCATTACTTTGCCTGGTTATGGAACTCATTAAGCAGGCACTGCAAAGTTTTAATTCAACAAAGCCAGCCCAAGACAATGGCATGCGAGGGGAAGCAGGGCGGGCGGAGGAGGGGGTGAAAGAAAGAATCAAAACTGATAATCAGATCGCCTCCAAGTTAGAAAGAATGGAGCTGGGGGCAAGGCGACGGGAAGCAATCTGCAACTGGCAGCTCTGTTCGCTAACGGCAAAACATTCCTTCTGCATGTACACACCAACACATCTCCCCTGACTAGTGGGTTTGAGCCGCTGTTACAAGCCGGCTTTTTTCTAAGAATGAAGGCAGAGCAAAGAACATACATAACAAGAGAGGTGGACAGCCTTTTACTTTGCTATGGGAAGAGCAACAACCTACAGGCATCAAAAAGTGCTGACAGCCCTAAAAAGCTGATTATCGAAATGCTTCCTTCTTCCCCGCCCCTTGACAGAACTGGGCTATGTACTTCTGATCATGGGAAAGCTTGTCATTCCTACTGAAAACATTGTCAGAGGAAATGCAAGCCTCCTCTCTTTGCTGTTTATTGTGCAACATCATACCATGAACTGCTAAAAGCATCCTAGCAGTCAGTACCAGTGTGTATCATCAACCTGGGCCTGTTTGATAGCAGCTCAGCTGAGACTGAAGTTTAGGTGGGCTTTAAGGAAAAGAAAAGCAAGCAAGAAAAAAAAAACAAACACACAAACACAAGAGGTTAAAAGCTTGAGGCTGTAGCCTCTAAATGTTTTCTCCCTGGCTACCTGGCCCTCCAATGACTACAGGAACACTCACTCAGCATGTCATCTGCCACTGTACTTCAGGTCCATCTATACACACATAGAGAATACCATCACATGCTGCAGCAGGAGCTCTGTGTGCATGTTTGGGTGTACACTGCTATGTATCTATGAAAGAGAGTAATCTTGTACAAAGCTGCAGGTATCTGACAACCCTGCCCCCTCTGTGATCTGCTTACTGTCCCAGCTCTTTCTGCTGTATCAATACACCACATTCCTCAACAACTCCAACCTCAAGTATAGTTTCAAACTCATGTTCCTCACTACCTCTGTAATAGTAATGATCACGACAATGGCACAGAGGAGAGATGGGGAAGAAGTTGAATGTTTTTACAGTTCCAGGTGCAACAATCTGTTAGTGCCAATTTATGAGTGCTCTAAATGAGTCGCGTATAGTTTAGAGATCACAGAGAATATCTTGAACCTCCCAATACACTTTTCAATATAAGATAGGAAGGCATCAAACCTTAACAAGCCTACCAACAGGTTGGCTGCATGAATGTTACCAAAGCCTAGCTCCCTCACATGATGATGATATAATGTACCATGGTTGGAGGGGTGACCAAGTATAAAAAGTAGTCATGATCTACTTTAATAAATTCTCAAGCAAATGCTGTATATTTTTCTGTCAGATTTGATGTCTATAGCAAAGGAGCAAGAGTGAAATTCTGGCACTGGTACTTTATTAGCTGGAGAGGAGCCTGTCTGTTAAGTTTCTGTGGCAGTGCAGAGAGCCTCCCATCACCCACACACGTAAAGGCTGTGCACAGCACCAGACCTCTGCCACTGTAGCTTGGTTCACCCTCTCCTGTGGGGCCTGATGTCAGAGAAACAATCTCACAAGAGCTCAGGGGACGCTGCTGCAACTGGCACCTCAGTAGACAAGAAGGTGGACACTCACGCTCAGTGCAGTACTGGCCTTTCCAGCCTGGGTTGCAGACTTTCTCGCCACGCTCTCCACAAGTGAAGTGACCAAAGGCATCGTCGCGGGGGCGGCAGAAGACGGAGCAGCCATCTCCGTAGTAGTGCTCATCGCAAACAAAGCGATAGGAGTACTTGAGGTCAGTGCGGCCGCTGCTGTGCAGGTCTTGGGACCACTCTTCACCCACTGCCAAGTGCCTCTGGGTGGCCAAGCGGCTGATGAGGCGCTCGGGATTTTCTGTGTCAAAGTGGAGAGGACAGAAGTAATTTGGGAGCCTGAAGCAGACAGGGGTGTAGGAAAACCCTCAGCTGGAAAGGGAACTGCAGAGGCAGGATGATAAGACTGGATGCCAACAGGTTGCCTTCTCTTCCCATGGCCTCCCAAAGAGAAGCTCAGGGAAAAGATGGTAAGGAACATATTGCACACCACAGAGAGAGGGACCACAGGAGAGGGCTGCAGGGCTAGGATTGTTCCAGAGAGGAGTATGTTTTGGGAAGAGTCTCTTTTGAGACAGTTACCTGTGGTGAGGTCATCAGGAGAGTCCGTATGCAGAGCCTCAATGATGAGCGAGAAGGTGCCCTGGTGAAAAAAGAGGTAGACACAACCCACCGGGAGAATGAGAGCAGGCAGAGCCGGAGTCAGTGCCCCTAGAATCCCAAGAGTTATCAGTCCCCCAAGACACCCCTGGAAGACTGATGGCTCTTTGGAAAGATGCTCACTCAAGTAGCCGGGGGGGTGGGATGGGATGAGATTCGAGCCGCCCCCTTTCGCACCGCCCCTCTACTTACGGGCCAGGTGAAGCCGAAGGGGAAGCGGATGGGATTGCTGAAAGCGGGGTCGGCACCACCCGCTCCATCGGGGACGCTGAAGGAGTTGGCGCCGAGGACGGGGGTGATGGCACTGCCGTAGGTGCAGGGCGGCTCAGGGGAGACGCTGGCCTGGTAGTGCTTGAGGCAGACGCGGAAGAACGTCTTGCAGTCGCACTGCTGCAGCCCGCCGCCGCCGGGGCTGCCCCCGCGGCAGCAGTTGCGGTTGCTGAGCAGCCCCTTCTTATTGACAAACTCCTGCAGCTTCAACTCGAAGACCCCGGAGCAGGCGACCTGCGAGACGGGGACATCGGCCGTCAGCCCGCCGAGCAGCTCGCTCCCCTAGCCCAACCCCAGCCGCACCGAGCATCAGCCGGACCAACACCCCGGTTCCCGACGCCCCTCCCCCCTTCCCCCTCTGCAACAGGCAGCAACAGACCCCGGCACCTCCGCAGGACCCCGCGGTGCTGGGACCACTGCAGATATTTCTGCATCCCACTCCGTGGGCACTTACCTGGCAGCGGCTCAGCAGCACAGACAGGAGGGCGAGCGTCAGCAGGAACCGACCTCCCATTTTGGAGGGGCAGCTCTGGTGCCCTCTCTGTCCTCCCACTTGTCTTCTCGTCAGAGGGGAAAGGGGAAAGTGTCTCTCGGGGGAAGGGAAAAACACAGCGGCTGAAGCCGGACGCCCCAGCAGAGCTGGAAGAGTTAGTGTCACGGTCTCCTTTCGGGAGTGTCTCTGACTTTTTTTCCCTCTGTCGCTATCTCTTACGTGTAGCCTGTCGGCTACTGACAGCTCTTTTCGGATGGAAGATTTAAGAAAAAAAGAAAAAAAAAAAAAAGAAAAAAAACCAAACAAACTAACAAAAACAAATAACGCGAGAGAGAAAATAAAAACAAAACAACAACAAAATGTTAAGATTGATCTGCTAAAATCTATATCTCTCCCAATCCACGATGCTCCTCCTCTTCTCCAGGAAGAAAAATGAAAATAAAAATAAGCAACTTAATTCCCAACAGAGGCGGAGAAAAGACTTCCCAAGGAAGATTAAAAATCGACAAACTGGAAATCCCTGCAGAGGCAGTAGCGGAGGCGGCGGCAGCGGTGGTAATGCCCGGTGCGGTGTGGGAGCGGCTCTGCGCGGCTCTGCGCGGCTGCTGTCGCCCTGCGCACGTCGGGGACGGTGGATGTCAAACGGCAGCGGGTCACGTCGGAGCCTTGATCCTCTTTTTTTCTCTTTTGTAAAAGAAGCGAAGCTCTCTTTCCTTGTTGTGGGCTTACTTTTGTTGTTAGAGGAATCCCAGCCAACAAAAATACGATCGTGTCTCAATAGCGGCGCACGAAGCGTGTCCGGGTGTGCTCTTAAGGGGGGGGTGGGGGGGAGGGAGGGAGGTGGGGGAGTGGGATGTGTGTGTGCCTGCTCTGCTCTGCGCCGCGGCTCGGCGGCTCTCTCCGAGGGTGAAGCGCTAAGGATCTGCCTCTCCTTGGGCGCCTGCCTCCCTTATATCCCGCCGGCCGCCTGCATGCCTAATGAGATGCAAATGAGCAGCCCCCCAATCTGGCTAGAGCTGTCACAAAGGAGCCACTTTTCCAAACCCTCCTCTCAATGGATCGCCAAATGGTCAGTGAGCTGTAAAATGTGCAATCCCTCCTCCCCCTCCCCTGCGCGTTCACAAAACGTGCTCATTTACATTCCTGCAAATTTGGTAACCGCAAGAATCCCCCTTCTGCTCCAAGGAGAGGGCAACACCCTCGGTGCACCAGAGAGAGGCAGCGCAACACGCTGCGGCGTGAAAACAACCCCGGGAGTGGAGGGCTGTTACTACCTCTTGAAACGTGCAAAGCAACTGCCGTGCCCCCCCAAAGTAACTCGGTGATCACGACCACTACCTAGGGACACCTTCAGCTTAAAAGAGACGAGAGAGATGGGAGCCAGAGAGCCGCAACAAGGGGAAGCTGAATCCTTGACATTCACACCGCATTCCCCCTGGCATAACCGGGATAATTAGAGGAGGGGGATATGAATTTGCGCGAACCGAGCCGAGGCTCGATCTTTCTCAGCTCCGCTCACAGCGCTCATCTCGCCGACGGAGTGTAGAGAGTCTCCGGCGGTCCCGGTGGCGGGGGAGGGCGCAGTCATATTCGCGGAGCAGACATGCGGAGATGAGCCTCCTGAGAGGCTCCGCTGTCCCGTCCCCGCCACCACCTCTGCCGGAGAGAGCCACCCGCTCCGCCCGGGTCCGGCAACACTCTATGATTATAATCATCTTCACCAGCAACCTCTGCCTCTCTCTCTTTTTTCCTTCTTCAGCTTAGTAAAAAGTGAGTTTGGTGTGTGTCGTTCGCGTGGCTGTCATTAAGGCCGTTTGTTATTGTGTGAGGCTGAATCAGTTAGCTCTTTGTGCTCTCAGCTGTATGGTAATGTAGACAGCACCTGCTCCCTGCACAATGCGAGGGAGAGAAAGAGCTCCCCTCGGCGCACGCTACTGCCTCTACAACAATGTCCGCACATTTTTTAAAGAAATCCCTTCCAGCGCTTCCCCCAATTCGAAAAAAAAAATAACCCAAATATTACAACTGTCACATTATTCTTTTATATGGCTATCGGACACTAGACTCTTTAAAAATGGGAAATAATTTACTGCTGCAGTAAAAGAGAGATAGAAATTATTATCATTTGAGCAGTTTGTTAATGATGGATGAAAGAAGAGACAAAAGTTGGAGGGCAACTCTGGCATGTCACTCGAAGCGGGGTTTTGCACTTTGTTTGGGCCTTCTGTTTAAACACCTAGGAGCAGGCGGATTCATTAGAATGCAAGGTGTAACTGTCTCTGTAAATGTCATTTTAATTGTAACAGATCATTTCAGCACAGATTAAGCTTGTGCGCGAAAGGAGTGGATTTGGCTACAATAACCTCACTGTAGGTATGCCGTACTAAAAGCCTTATTATGGCGACTTTATTGGGTTGAAACGTGCATTTGCATGGCAAACTGTGACTTTCATTGAAGCAGATGTCTTGATCACAAATTATCTTACAATGCGCTAGAAAAAAAAATCTTAAAGACTTCTCAAAGTAAAAGCATCGGGCAATACCAATTAAAAGAAAATCGCTAATGAGTTCATTCAGACTAGCTCCTCTTGACTGTTCCAGGACTGTAGCTGCCTACGTTCATTTACTAAGGGTCTAAATCCAAGTATATGTTCTTGGTACTTGAACAAGCATCCGGATTTTTGCAGTGATTCGCCAGTCGACGTGTGGGTCCCTTAAACCCAATTCTGATCTCACGAGTCATCTACATCCAAGCACTCTTTTCCTTTCTCCTTGACCCTTAACTCTTAAGCAAAAGCTTAATTGTACAGAAATGTTCAGGGCTTTTTTTTTTTTTTTCCACCACGGAGTTATACGTAGGCAGAGAGGGGAGCAGAGACCCCGCAGGTATCGTCAGAGGGCGCGAGAGGGCGGCGGATCCCTGGAGGATGGGCTTCCCTCCCCACGGTGCCCAGCCTCGGCAGCGGGAAACGGGCAACGGAATGGGGAGCGGGTCCCGAAGCAGTGCCGAGTTTAACCGTACATTTCTTTTGCCACCTAGCGTCAACAGATTTTCGAGAGGCTTGCCGCTGCTTCGCAAACTTCGCTGCGGAGTTGAGCGGTGTCAAAAAATCACTTCTCATCGGGTTTACGAATTGAAGCGGGGGACACACACGATAGTAACTGTCTTGAAATCTGGAAGAAGTCCATTGGTGGAGGTGAGAAGTGATATATCACCGCGGATCTTTTAATCTACTAGAAAGAGAAAGTCAGCCCATTAGCATCACCATGCTAAAATTAAAATTTAAAAAAAAAAAATAAAAGTTACACGCGCGAGGGCTTTACCCTAAAGAAAAAAAAAAAGCCCCCCAAAAAACCCACGAAAAAACTTTCCCCCAAATCCTTAACAACCCCCCTTCGGTACCGGGTATTTGTTAAACTGACGTGGCACAGATTTCTCGATTACCGCTGCTGAGCGTGACTGAAAGGCGCCGTGAGAGCCGGCAGGATCCTGCCCACGGCGCTCATTCTTCTCCGGCTTAATTTATGCCACGCGATTCTGTATTGGGGAAATCAAGCAGAAAGCTCCTTTTTCTGCTTTTTTTCTCCCCTCTCCCTCTCTCTTTCAGATGCTGGGCTAACGGGGAGACTGTTTAACTTAAGTGTTTCTATAGGAGGCTGTTGTAGTTTAACTCCTGCCCACCAGTAGCTGAGGCGAACAAAGAAGGGACTCGAGGTCTAACTATTCATCCATTCTCTGCACTTTAATTTTCATTGATTTCGAAGACAAGGGGAGCCCTTAGGGATTCTCGCTGAAGGGGGATGACACGCCTTTAGACGCGATCAGCCCCCCAGCCAGCCATCTGCTCCCAACCAAATGGCGCTTTTTCGCTCCCAACCGCGTGTCTCCGCACCGCACTCGCCCACCGCCCCCCGCCGTCCCCCGCGCCGCCCCCGCGATGTTAACAGCGCCCGCACACCGCCGACGCCGGGGACGGACGGAAGGACGAACGGCCGGTCCCGCCCGACGCCCTGCCCGGCCGCGCCCTCCTCGCCAGGATGAGTCGGTGGCGAGATCCCCCGGAGGCAGGCGCGGTGCCCGGGATCCCGTAGGGGTGCGGTGACCCCGCACGGCCGGGACGCGGCGGGTTCGGCCCCGCCCGGCAGCCGCTCGCTAGGGCTGGTAGAGTATTGTGCTCTTTCTCCCAGCCCCTAATTGATATCCTTCCCGCAATACCAGCACACACACACCCTCCACACACACCCCTACTCCCTCCCCCTCGCCCCCCCGCCTCTGCCAGGATTTACGGTCCCAGCGGCCGAGAACTCCCCATCAACCCTATCTTTTATTTCAAAACAAACCAGATTATGGGAAAAGTCATTTCAAGGCGGGAGGGTGGGAGTGAAGTGCGGGTACGCTGTTAATAAGGGAGACGGGCTGCCGTCGATGGCGCGCAAACCTAATTTTTCCCGGGACGGTGGGCTCCGGGCATATGGCGAACGGTGCGTCGACAGAGGGTCGTGTACGTGTGGAGCTATGTGTAGCCGACTGTGCATAATATTTTAATTAGGTCTATAGTCCCTACGGAGGTATGTGTGTGCGGCTGCCCCTCCGACGCAACCCTCCCCGCACGTCCCCTTCACTTGTCCCCCGGCGACGGGTTGGACCGGGATGGGCCAGGTGGGATGGGGTATAAGAGGAGGTCAGGCGGCTCGCCCCGCGGGTTGTCCCCCGCCAGCCCCGGGCTCTGCGGCTTGACCAGGGCATTTTCGCTGCCCACGGTTCCTCAGCCGGGCGCCCCGGTCCGAGCAGGGAGGCAGTCAGACGGACAGGCAGGGTAGGCGGAGGTAAGGCGGTGCCGGCGAAGAGCTTCGTCGGCCTTGCCGTGTGCGAGGAGGAAGATTAAGAAGTTTAGCGTGTAGGTTAGCCCAAAGTTGCAAAGGCATGTGCTGATTAGAATAAGAAAGGCCAGTCGCGTGGCTCAGCTGGCACACAGCGAGGCCAGATGATAGATAAGCAGCTCTGGGTCTTTCCTCCCCCTCAGTCCCCTTTTTCAAATCGCAAATCATCTGCTCCTGTCCTACCCTAGCCCCTCATTTTCATGACAATGGTTGTGTGTTTACCTGTGATCCGGGGAGGGGGCATTCCTTTGTCTCCGAAGGAGATTACCGCAGCCAGCTGCTCTCAAACTCTTTCCTGAGCAAATCCCAAAGTGGCCCCTATATGTGTTTTACTGCTTGCACACGAGGAAAAAGCGACCCCCACCATCACCCTTGCCCGCTCCCCTGCACTACTTGTTTGGGTTTGCTCTTTGGCTTGCTTCCGACTGGATTTTGCTTGTGGGAAACTAGAAGGGATAAAACTCGTCACTTGTGTGGGTGAGCTCTCGCTGCCCCCAGTGTGGGAAGCATAAAGGTCTGCATACCCCTACACGATGGGCAGAGCTGAAAGGCCCCCAAGGGACAAGAGGACATCAGAGGCCCCAGCAAAGGAGACATCCTCCCTGCTTTACTTGCCCTTAGGCTCCCCCCTTTTCAAGGCAGCACCTTTCTCCAAAACTTCCAGTGGGTGCTCCAGGTTAGGTGGGCTCTGCTGCCCTCCTTGGTCTCTGCTCTGGAATTTCAAACGATCCCACTGCCTGCACCCCTCTGAGTGGCAGCTCAGCCTTGCAGAAAACTGGTCTCTTTGCCTCACTTTAACCCCAAGGGCACCCACGATCTTTGCCAAGCTAGAAACCATGCATCATGTTTGTACTAAATGACATTCCAAAGTCACTTGCAACCCAAAATATCCCATGATCCTGAGATTCACCCTGTGCCCCAGCACTCCATCTGCCCCATCAGGCAAGCTCCGCATAACCCCACGTACCGCTGAGGCTAGTCTTTTCTCGGCAGTGGTGTCACAGAGCAAGGAGGGCAAGCAATTGAGCTCAAATCATGTATACAGAATTAAAAAACACAATCACATTTTTCAGAAAAATGTTTTGCGTTCCAGCTACGGGATTCTGCTGGAAGGCTGGAAAGACTGCCTTCTACTAGCAGCTTCAGTAGCAGTATCTGCTTTCACCAGTTCTCGTAAACTCCCTTTGCCCCACGTTTTAGTAATCATCACCTCAAAGCCAGAACTCTTAACAGTAGCTGTGAAATGCCACTCCAGACAGTAGCTGCACAGACCACTCTCTCCTTGTGACAACCAGCACAGCGTGTCACTGTACTGTACTGTTTCATGCATGAGGGGCTTTTCTGCCCTTCTGTGGCCTGCAGCCCCCTTTGCCTAGTGTGCACATCTTGCACATTGTGTGCTGGCTGCAGCGCGAAACCTGCTGCTAATATACTTGAAGGGGGGAGCAGTTTGATTGAATGTTTCCAGGGCTTTCTGAGCCACTTCTATTTGTGTTGATCTTATTTCTTTCTGCATCTCTCCAAGGGTAGGGAAGGAGAGGGAGGAGTGGGCAGAAACCCCTTTGCAGAAGGTGATTACAAGAAATGGGATGAGTATGGACAGGGCGGTCCTGAGCTTTTGGAAATGCTCTCTCCTTTTCTGAGAGCATCTGCCCGGAGACGAACAGATGTGGGCACCTGTGGTGACAGGCCACATATGCTCCATCCTATTCACAGGCATTCAGGCACAGCTACAATGGTGAGGCTTTGTGCATGCAGTCACCAAATATATTAATCTGTGCTCCCCTGAGCACCGCTCTGTTTCATTTTTCACCGGCAATAACATCTGATTTAATCCTCCCATCGGCTCCCCCATGTCCCTCTTCACTCTCCTGAAAAGATGTGAAGTTATTCAGGGCCCCACCTGTTGCAAGTGGGGTGGAAATGGATGGGTGGCTTTCCCAGCACGCCCGCAGCCAGCCGGTTATCTTGGGTCGCTGGCAACTGCCAAGGAAAGTAACCTCGGCTCCCTCCCCGCTCCACACCGGGTGTCTCAAGAGCCGCTGGCCTGGCCGCAGCGGGCCGCTTTATCCATGGCCAGCGCCGCTCAGCAGGCCGCGCAGCCGAGGTGCGACATAAATCTCAGAGGTTTTCAGGCAATTTCGGTGCGCGACGCTTTCATCCCCTCTCGCCCCCAACCCCTTCCCGGCTGGGTTTGTTCGGGGGTACAATGGCCTCTCCGGCCCCATTGTGGCCGCACAAAGCCGAGGGACACCAGGCCGCGGGCGAAGACAGCCGCGGTTCAATCCAGCCCCCCTAAGTGCCCCGTCGCTGTCATGAGAAGGGGCCCCCTGCAGCTGGCTGTCCCAGAAAAGGCGGCCAGGGACAGCGCTACTAGCGGGCAGGGCGCAGAACACAGAAACAAAGGCAGCTTCACCGCCTCCAGCCCCATTTCCTCCAGCCCCGTCCGGCCCGGCCCGGCCCGGCCCGGCTCGCCTCGGTGCCTCGGCGCATGCGCCACTCCGCCCCAGCGGGAAGCGGAAGCGCAGGTTCGGGTCAGTGTCGGTTGCTGTTGGGGAGGTGCGGTGTGTCATTTAACGGCCAAGCTGCGCGGGAATGGAGGGCAGGGGGGGCGCTTGTCGGGAGTGAGAGCGAGTGGAGCCCGAGCTCTTGCTCGCAGCGTAGCCCGTGTGCTGCACGGCCTCGCGAGGAAGGGGCTCGGCCCTTCCAGGGCTGCGTTCAGCGGCCCTCGCTTCGCCTGGTGCAGGCCTCGGCTCTCCCGTCAGCGTTGGGCGGGCACCGCCAACCCTTCACCGGCCTGCCTATAGTTTTGCCTTTCGTGCCGCTGAGACAGGCGCTGGCCTTTAAAGGCAGAGCGAGGGAGATGCGGGCCTGCCTGTGCGATGTTGTACGAGGCGAGTGGAGGACTTTGCTCCTTATGCCTTATGCTGTGTGGACCTTGGCGAGAGGGCTGCTGTAGCGGCTGGAGCGGTTATCGTGACCGTTTCTGCTAACAACCTTTTGCCATGCTGCGCATTGACGTAGTCATAATAAAACTTGTGGTAGCTCCTTGCTAACAAGGTGGAAGTTTAATAGTATAATCGGCTCTCGTAGGGGTCATCTGTGAATTCTTATGTCTGTATAAAGCTGTGTGTGGAAATGATTTTTATTGCTTCAGTTTGTGTGAAAAACTTCTTCCCCCTGCTGCTTCATACACTTGGTAGAGGTGCAGTTGAGATCGTACCGTAAAGTAAGCTCACTGCTTCACACGAGCAGCATAGGAAATACACATCTAGCCTTATACCGTTTCTCTGTTGCACAGAACGTGCTTTCCCACTTAGCATTACAACATAAAATATTTTAGCCCTGATTGTATCTAATTTGTCAAGGTCCTCTGATGAAAGGACTTCTCAAGACCCTAGATAGTACTTGTTCTATTTTCTACTGTGATATTTTCTACTGGTGATGAGTTAGTGCTTTCTTTAGCATGGCTGTTCAGTACTGAAACAAACTATAATATTTCACTGTAAGCGTTTGATAGTAATACTGAAATGCTAACAGTGTCCAAGGTGCTTGCCTATATATTTGGATGTGAACTTTAATAAGCTAAACTAGTAATGGAATTTTAAAATATAGTCTCTGTGTCAAAGACTTGTTTAAATTGTTAGGCAAGAGGAGTGCTTCAAATACAGGTGTGAGGAGATGGGGAAGTGTTTCTTTCATAGAGTGGTTTGAATTGGAAGGGACCATTTGAGGTCATCTAGTCCAAACTCCTTGCGATGGACAGAAGCATCTTCAGCAAGATGAGGTTGCTTTTATCCCTGTCTGACCTGGCTTTCTCTAGAAAGGGAGTTTTTACAAGGGCATGTGGTGATAGGACATGGAGTATTAGCTTTTTAACTGAAAGGATAGATTTAGGTTAGATGTAAGGCAGAAGTTCACTGTGAGGGTGGTAATTCACTGCCCAGAGAGATAGTAGATGCTCCAGCCCTTGAAACATTCGAAGTCAAGCTGGATGAAGCTCTGAGCAACCTGATCTAACTAAAGATGTTCCTGCTCAAAGTAGGGAGTTTGGACTAGATGACATTTAAAGATCCTTTCCAACCCAGACCATTCTGTGATTCTGCAATTAAAGAGGATGGGTATTCAAAAACTATATGTGGTCGCTATTAGATAAACATTGGAATATCTTTTAAACCTGTTGAGTTCACTTTAATGAACTCCACTTTCTTTTTGTATACCATAAGCATGTGTATTGTAATGTGACACTCTTGAGATAGTCCATAATTGAAATGTCAGAAATCAACAGTGTGAAAGCCAGAAAAAATGTTACTGGTTTAATTAAAACATAGAGATTTTTTTCCCTGTTTAACTGAGAAGTGACTTGACATTCAAAGAACGTGAAAGTAAAAGCAGATTTTGTGAAAATAAGAAAACAAAGCTTGATGTAGCTTCTTATCTGTGTTTTTCATTCAAGTTCCTTTTAAACAAAATATTTGCATGCTAGAGGAAATTGATGCTGTAGCAGAGAAATAATGAGACCATAAATTAATTTTATCCCACAACTTGCTCTCTAGTATGTATAAATTGGTTCATTGGGCATGTTGTTACGTTCTGCCACAGAATCTTTTGTTATCTCTTAGACTGAAAATAGGCTTATTCCATCTTTAATTATTTGATTTTTAGCTAATGTTTGCATGTGCAATTTTAAAAACAGTTTCAGAATTGCTGTGCAAGTTCAAAATAGCATTTGATGTATTAAACTCACAGTGAATATAGTGCTAGATTTGTAGTTTCACAAAATATAGGTAAACCTTAGGTTCTTTAAACAGTTCTTCAAATGACAGGGTGGTGAAATTGATTGAATTTCTGATTCAAATCAAAACATACTTTCAGAAATGTTGCAGAAGTAGAGGTGTTGCAACTGATGCTGTATCGATGGACTAATGTCTGTGAATTCTGATGGTAACTGAGCCACTTGTGTAGTCAAGGTACAAGACCGATTTCGAAAGTTACTCTGTATTTTTTCGCATCAGTTAAATATGTTCTCATACTTCTAGTGTGAAAATCAAGCTATTCCTGTGTTGTACACAGTTAAGATGTTGTAAAGCTTTAAGTTAATTATATTTGTTTTTTCTAGCAATGCATGCTGTTTAAAGGCCAGTGCAACACAAGCTATTGACAAAACTAGGAAACTGTTCAGTTTCCATGCTGCTTTTCTTGGACTGTAGAATTTCATTAAGTTTCTCAGTGTTGTATTTTAGAATGTCCTTTTTGTTTTTCTTCTTTCAGACTGCTGTTTCAGAAATCAGCCATGGGCATTAGAGGTTTACAGGGATTTGTGGAAAGAGTTTGTCCTGATGTATGCATATCAGTAGACCTGAGAGAGATGGCAGAAAAGCATCGTATCAATCATCCTAATTTCCCACCTGTTATCGTAGTAGATGCCATGAGTTGTGTAAAATACTGGTACACAGCAGAATCCTGGGTGTGCGGTGGCCAGTGGCGGGAGTACCTTGTCAGTTTAGATCATTTTATTAAAGCATTTACGGCAGCTGGTATCAAGTTGGTGTTTTACTTCGATGGAGTGGTAGAAAAGAAAAAGAGAGATGAGTGGATCAAACGGAGGATGAAGAATAACGAGGAAATAGCCAGAATATTTCAGTTTATCAAGACTCATAGGAAACAACCCGGAAGAGAAATGTTCACTGCTATTTCAGCTTTGCCTACTTTTACACGTTTTGCCCTGAAGTCGCTTGGTCAGGAAACAGTATGCACATTGCAAGAGGCAGACTTTGAAGTGGCTGCATATGGTCTGCAGCATAACTGCATAGGAATTCTTGGGCAAGATAGTGACTATCTTATCTATAATACATGCCCCTACTTTTCTATTGAGAAGCTCCGTTTGGACAGACTAGTCACTGTTATGTATTCTCGAGAAGCTCTTTGCCGTGCATTGGGTCTTAGTTTGACACACCTCCCTCTCTTTGCTTGCTTGCTGGGCAATGATGTTGTTCCAGAAAACCTCCTGGAGAGCTTTTGGCAAAGATGTCTAATCATCAGTCGCCGCAAGAATAATAGGTATAGCAGAAGAGCAAACATACTTCTAGCTGTAGCAGATTACATCTCTAAAGTTCCATGCTCGTACAGCAGCCTGAAACACTTCGAAGAGATGCTACCTTTGGGACCAGATAAGACATTACTTTACAGGGGAGTGGAATCCTATCTTTTGCCTGGGCAGCAGTCTCCATGGGTTCCTCCCAATGTAACAAGTTGCCCGATCTCACTTCAACAGCAAACAGCTGTGTGTCAAGATAAAGAAATCTTTCAGGTACGTTTTTATTAAAAACTTAATGGTCACTTTATTGCTGTGACTACTTAGTGGAAGTTGGTAATAAGTACACCAAACTAGATTTAAATTTACTTGAGCAGAATCTTTTGTCTGTTAAGTACAGCCATGCATAGAACTATATTACATGCAACCTATGAGGACAGATACAGCACATGAATTAAATGCGATTCCTTTATTTTTGAAGCAACACGTTTGTCAAGTAACGGGGAGCAGCTCCTGTACAGATCTGTACCTATAATATAGCAGTACTTTTGAAATCAGTTTGTGGTTTTTTGGTACATAAGGGTGTGTAGATTATTTACAAATTGTGAGAAACCAGTATTTTCAAATTATATCTGTAACAGTGCTTTCTATGAAATAATTCAATAATTCATTCAATTTATACTTAGAAATACATTGTTTATGCAAAATTAGATTTGGAGGATTACATTGTTTACACACATCAGGAATAGTAAAGTATTTCTTCCAGGGCAACCATTAATTTTATTGTTGTAAGAAAATACTCTGTTGACTGGTAGTGCACACAGAAGTTTTTGATTGATTTTATGCTCATGAAAATTTCTTCTGAAAGTATGACATTTCAGTAGAATGACTTTTGATCTGTAATGTTCCAGCAATTGACTGCATCTTTGATCTGCTGAGTTCCCAGTCTGGTAGATAGTGGAATTCTGCAGAAATGGTGGATTTTACTCTGTCCAGCAGTTGGATAATTGCCTGTGAAAGAGACTGAGATAACTGGATGACACAGCCCAAATAATAGAGGTGACATGGCACATGCAAGGAGCGCTGAACAGAGAAACTGTAGTGCTTTCTCACCATACACTATAGGTCCAGGAGAATTTATTAGTGATGCCCCATGGAAATAATTGACTCTGTGCAGCTGTCAGTTTTGCTATGAGGCTGTGAAGTACAAAGTTGGCCTGTATCTGCACTTGGCCATGCTACAAATGGTAGTGGTTGAAATTGTGTGCTGCCTAAGAGCAGTGGTTTTGCATTTAGGCTGCTCGAGACAAGTAGTCTGCATTGGTGTTGAGGCTGCTTGTAGCCTGGTGTATGTGCACCCAGTGTCTGGTTAATACAAGGCCTGAGTGATGCTGAGTGATTCTGCTCTCAGACACAGTCTGCAGACTTGATTTTCGTCACTAGAGCAGATTGTATTTGGTTTACTGGGGAAGAGCTACTGCAAAGTGAAGGTATGGTGAATTTAAGTATTCTGATTTCACCACAATGTAAACTTTGTAAAGTCAGCTCAGCACCAGGGAAGTTGTTCTGCCTCTCTACTCAGCAACTGGTTAGGCCACACCTTGAGTACTGTGTCCAGTTCTGGGCCCCTCAATCCAAGAGAGATGTTGAGGTGCTTGAATGTCCAGAGAAGTGCAGCAAGGCCGGTGAGGGGGCTGGAGCACAAGCCCTATGATGAGCGGCTGAGGGAGCTGGGGCTGTTTAGCCTGGAGAAGAGGAGGCTCAGGGGAGACCTCATTGCTGTCTACAACTACATGAAAGGAGGTAGCCAGGCAGGGGTTGGTCTCCCAGGCACCCAGTGACAGAACAAGAGGGCACAATCTCAAACTGCTCCAGAGCAGGTTTAAGCTGCTCAGTAGGAAGAAATTCTTCACAGAAAGAGTGATTGCCCATTGGAATGGGCTGCTCGGGGAGGCGGTGGAGTCACCATCCCTGGAGGTGTTTAAAAGGAGGCTGGATGAGGCACTTAGTGCCATGGTTTAGTTAATTAGAAGGGTTAGTTGATAGGTTGGACTTAATGATCCTAGAAGTCTTTTCCAACCTGGTTAATTCTGTGATTCAGGAAAGAAAGACCTGTCTTAATGCAGTTTATCTTGCAGTAGAATTAAAAGTATGGGGTTTGTAATGCCTTCACTCACTGTTTAAAGAGGAAAGATACTAAAGATGGCTTATTTTTCTTTGAATTCAGAATTCATTTCAAGAGTAATTGTTTTCTAAAAAGCAATCATTAAACCCAAGTTTTAAGAATTCAAGACAGGGGCTAAGACAAGCAATGATGTGTTTCCTGTCCACAAAAAGATGGCTAAAAATACTCTACTGGATTGATTTGGAAAGGCACCTGTTAACCTCCCTGGCCATTCCCTCTGTTTCCACTGAAAGTACTGTTTCCTAAAACAGGGAATACATTTTGTTACTTTTTTGGTCCTTCTTAGTTTTGAGACAGTGCCTGCTTTCTTCTTTGAATGAACAGTTAGCTAAAGAACAGCATATCCAATCTGAAAATTATACAATCTTCAATATCCTGAGTAATGGAGAGATGGATTGCAGCAACTCTTTAGAAGATGAATGTGATACAGAGATTCCTGGACAGGCACTCATCTACCGTCCTGCTCGTCAGCATGTTTATGCTGTTGTGTTGGAATCTGGGAAAGGTAAGGATTATACTACTTGCATTACTGTTCAGGTTTACTTTCAGTTTTGAAATACTAAGTCTTGAATTCTTTAAGTGGCCACATCGACATTATATTTAGCATAAAAACTGCAGGCAGCTGAAGTATACTTCTTAAGGAATCAAAAGAACATATGACAATGAAATTGCAATTTTTTTTTCTATATGCTGTTCAATTTTGGTGCTTTTAAAGAAATTTTTAAAAATTGAGATTTTTTTTTTTTTCATTAGTTGTGAAATTTGTTAGTCATTGAAAGATTAAGCAAAACAATGATATTTAGATGATTTTTTTTTTTGAAGTTAGGATATGAAACTGTGTGTTGCTCTGATAAGTGTAGCTCCTGAAGAATTAGTGAGTTGTAATACAGTTCTTCAAAATGGTCATGTACTGTTACAGTTTTACTTACTGTTGATTTTAAGTCAGCAACTCAAGAACAGTGGATAGTCAAATATATTACTGTTGTAATACAAATGCAAGTAGTTATGCCAGTTCTTTCATCAAATATCCGGTGATATAAACAGATTCTGTAGCAACTGTGTATGTATATATATCTGTGTCTCCATTGCTTCAAGACAGAGAATTCCTTATTTACATCCTTGAACAAATTTTATGTTCTTAAGACTTCCACTAGTTAAATGTTATCTTTACAGTTACTTTTAGGCAGTGAATTGAAAATTAAAAATGTGCTGAGTTTTTATTTTTCTTAAAATGTTGATGTCTCCTTGCTGCTTACATTTATTGATAAAAGTGTACCACCACAAAACCTGTTTTTCAAACAGGTCTGTGCTTAGAAAGGCACAAAAAGATAATTAAGTACCTGACTTCTTTCAGCAACTGGAGGTTGAAGTTATGCCTAAACAAGAAAAAATGAAACAGAGATAAGTCATTTGGAGAGTAACAAAAATCTCACCAGTAACCATGCACATCTGTCATATTTCATTTTTCAGCCTAGTGCCTCTAAATTTTATAGACAATTATAACTTGTTTGGCTTTTGTTTATTCATCTAAGCAGCAGGACATTCATCAGTGTTTTCAAGAAATCCTAGACCAAGACTTCTAATTAACAACTGTTGTTGCAAGATGTCAGGGTAGTAGCTAGATATGCCTTTGTGTTGCAGTGTTTGTAGTGCTGGGATGAAGATTAGAATTCAAATACAGAAACGTTAGTTTAGAATCTCACTGAAAATTAAATTTGAGTGTGAAGGTGGCCTTTTAAGAAAGGGATTTTAGAATGAGACCATAGATAACACAGTTGCATTATTTGCTCTCAGTTCATGCTTCAAATTCTAGAGTTGATTAGAAAAGTAAATGATAGTGCATCCTCAATTCATAGCCCTTTCTAGAAAGGTACCATGTGTCTGCATGGGAACCCCTGATAAACCTCTGATTTTAGTGCATGTATCTATCTCTGCTTTAATTATGTCACTTCATTGTAGGAAGGGCTAGGATGGGAAGAAATAACCTACATTATGTGTAGGTTGTAGTATAATACATAATTACTTTGGATTAGTATTAAAAATGAACGTATTTGAAGAAGTCAACCAATTAAAATAGTGCAGGTGGAGTCTGCTGCCATTGTGACATAATCTTTTTGTAATCTGGAAAAGATTGTAAAACATTGTTTCAAGTGCCCAGGAATGGCTGAATCTGTGTGTTTCATATTGTTTAACAGATAGGGAATTTGGAAATTATGGGCACTATGACTTGGTTATAATAAACAGAAACACCATTTACAACAAAAATAATGACTCTTTTTTTTTTTTTTATTAAGACTTGCATTGTAATGGGCTTCTAGAAATTGGTAGACTGCTTTTCAAAAACTCTGAATTCCTTTTTTCATTTGTGGTGACATTTTTGTTTGTTTTTTTTTTTTCTGTTTTTTTTTTAAGCATCAAGTAGTTAGATGCATAATTTAAGGAGTGACTTTTTTTAAGGTAAATTTTGTTTAAGAGGCACCTTGCTCTTTACTGGAGAGTGGGGCAGAGTTAGAGGGTAGGAAGCCACGTGAGTTATTATACATAAACAATTCCTTTATACTAGATAAAGAGTCTGAAACAATAGGCTGTAAAAGCTCATCTGATGGTGGCAAGACTCCATTGCTGTCAGCTTTCAAACAGCCATCAAGGCTATTATAAAGATTACATCTCAAACCTTGACACAGGAAATGTCAGGGCAAGTCAGGAGGAGAATTGTATTAAGGACTGCCTGCATATGTGGCAATGTGACAGCCCTGAGAGACTGATGTAGCTCATGTAGGTCCTTAAACTATGCCAGATGCCTCCACAGCTTCCCCAACTGACTTGGAATGGGAAGGCTAAAATGGGCTGAAGCCATTTTAGAATGCTTTCCACATTTTTTTGGCTGCAGTTCCCAAGTCTAAACTTGTGTTCACAAGTACGTAATTCAGACTCTCTTAAATTGTTATGATAACTTGTCATAAAGGTACTAAAATCACAGAATGTCAGGGACTGGAAGAGACCTTGAAAGATCATCTAGTACAATCCCCCTGCAGGATCACCTATGCCAGATCACACAGGAATGCGTCCAGGTGGGTTTTGAATATCTCCAGAGAGGGAGACTCCACAGTCCCCCATGGCAGCCTGTTCCAGTGTTCTGTCACCCTCACAGGGAAAAGATTCCTCCTCGTGTTTACATGAAACTTCCTATGTCTGAACTTCCACCCATTGGTCCTTGTCCTGTCATTGAGCATCACCAAGAAGGGCCTTACTGCATCCTTCTGGTACTCACCGTTTACATATTTATACACATTAATGTGGTCACCCCTCAGTCTCCTTTTCCCCAAGCTAAAGAGCCCCAGCTCCTTCAGTCTCTCCTCATAAGAGAGAGGTTCCATGTCCTTAACCACCTTTTGACACTGTGCTCAACTCTCTCAAGCAGCTCTATGTCTCTCTTGAACTGAAGGTTCAGAACTGGACACAGCACTCCAGATGCAGCCTCACCAGGGTGGAGTAGAGGGGGAGGAGAACCTATTTCGACCTGCTAGCCACAGCTCTTCTAATACACCCCAGAATGGTATTGGGCCTCCTGGCCACAAGAGCACACTGCTGGCTCATGATCAAAATGAAAAGGATTTTTTTTCTTGTTTTCTTTTTAAAGTTAAGCAAACAACTCATTTTGAAGTGTTTTCTATTACTTTAGAATCTTGATCAGTACTGCTTTTGGTTTTCACCCTGGTGTCAATACTTGCACTGGATTTACTGATACAATTCTTATATTTGTTTTTTATTGTGTTTTTTTAGGTGGAGCCTGTCCTTTGATAAAAGAGTGGTTTGTCTATTTTGGAAATCCTTTGCAGCAGCCAGAGTTGATACAAGCTGTAGAACCTTCTGTTCCAGGTAGAATAAAATTGTGTTTAAATCTGAGCTAATGACATCAGTAAAATCAGATTATACAGTCCACCATTATGTATTTGGTACAGAATCCAAAACAACTGTTGAGAACAGGGAGCTAAAGTGGAAGTGTTGCGTGCCTGAAATTGCTTATAATTACCCTATGTGATTATAATAGGAGTGAACTTTGAGCTGCATTATCACAATGTCCTGTTAAACCCAGTGCTGATTCAAATATCAGTACTGAAACACTAACAATTTCTTAATACTGCTCTGAGGTCAGGATAAGTAATGTGCAGAGCCATATTAAAATTCTTCTGTTAAGCTGTTTGAGAGAATATATTAATGAGACTGGTGGAGAATATTCAGAATAGTAGTTTTTTGATTGCCTGTGACAACCAAAAAGAGAATGCAGCTTTCAGTGAAAAAATAAGTAAGCTATCTGTTTCCATCAAGCTGTTTCTGCTGTCTTAAGTATCAAGTGTGTGGGTTTATCTTCTTTACTTTGGTAAAGGAAACACTCTTCATGAAATCAGTGTTATGTGGAATGTGTTATATTTATGAGGAAGTATCATACATGTTAGTGAAAAGATGTGGCCCTGTATGTATCACTCTATCATTAAATTTATCATGATAGGAAACAAACACTACTGTATCAATTTTGATATTTCAGAGGGAAAATTGTTAATTTTCCCATGGTGTTGTAGTCATAACCCCTCTATGCTCACAGCTCTCTGTGTCTACTGTGTCTAGTCATCTGCTGCTTTATGAATCAGGAGCTCAGAGTTTTTGTTAGTCATTCATTATGAAATTAATTTGTTCTATTGATAATACAATAACATTGATATCTTCTTAAGTAAAAATATCTACTTGACTTCTTGAGAGTAATTATCAAGTACTGCTTCAGTCAGCGCTCAGAGCTGTAGCAGTCCTTGTTCTGATACAATCTAAATACAAATTCAGAAGTTATTGAAATGCATACAGCCTTTTATTTTTTTTTTCATTTGTTTTGTGTTGGTTGGGTTTGGGTTTGTTTTGTTTGGCATGGCTTTAGAACCTATTTGTTTTTAATTTTCTCAGTTCTAGTAAATTTTTAGGTAGTCCAAGTTTGTACATTTGTCTTCATATTGAAAGTATTCAAATTCAAGCATGAAGGAAAAGCAGCTGTTTGTTTTGTATCATTCTTCTCAAAGTTCATTTGACAGGAACCGTTTAAAAAGAAAGAAATTTTATGTAGACAAATTACAAACAAAGTTTCATTTGATATACATTAGCTTCACTGTCCAGTATCCCTTATACAATGTTAGGAGAGTGATTATCTAATTGACTTGATGATAGCATGAAATTGCTCTGTAATTTTCCAAATGGATATGAATATGCAGAGTAAAAGTTGATCTGTGCTGTACAACTGTTTTATTTCAGCATACAGTGTTCTGGGAATAAGCATTTGTGGAACTCAGTGGAACAACCTGTGCAGTTGCATTTAAGTTTGCGTGGCAAGCACGCTGTATTTATTGTTGTCAATTTTTCCTTCTCAAACAATGTAGTATCTTCCATTCTGGAGAGGAAAGTACATTTAATCTCATGTACTCTGGTCCTACTGCTCTGCAAGCATTCTTACGTATAGAACCTACCTTCATGATGACAAAAAGCAGGATTTAAAACCAGCAAGTTTGTTGGTTTGTAAAAACAGCAACTTCCCAGCCATAATCTTTGCTAATTGAATAATGAAAGGCTGTTCAAGCAGACTATTATGAAGGGGGGAGAGGAGGGCTTAGAATGTTTATTTTTAGTGCTCTGTTGTCATTCCTTCAGTGAACAAATGTTTTTATAAAATTTTTGCAGTCCATATTTGTATGCCTTACATTCACTCATGCATCCTTTATTTTCCACAGCATGACTTTGTAATTCACCAAATAAGGTTCTCAACCATGCATCACATTTTTGAGACAGGGATCATATTTAGAGCTAAATTTAAAGAAGTTCTAGGAAATTAGAGTTCAAAGCTGTCAATCAAGATCAGGTTACTCAAAAAGAGAGAAAACCTTACCAGAAACTATTTTGAAAAATCACAGATGCAATTAATCTGGAAAGGTTCTTTTGCTTTATTTTATTTGGAAAACATTATAACCTCATCCTCACAACTACTTCAGAAGCATACTGAGAACACGTGGGAAATTCTGACTCTACTGAATTTGATTTAAATGAAAAAGGCTGGAGAAAGAATATCTTGTAGGAACTTTAAACTCTAATGTGCATAACTATCATAGAATCAGTCAGGGTTGGAAGGGACCACAAGGATCATCTAGTTGCAACGCCCCTGCCATGGGCAGGGACACCCTACCCTAGATCAGGAATCATAGAATCTATCAATATTTTGTATTAATCTTTGAGAAGATAGAATTCCCACTGATATTTTGTGTGTATATAAAGCTGCAGAATTGTCTTGCTCCTGAAAAGCTTGCAGGTAATAGATTGAATGTTAGTTTGTTTTTTTTTCGTTTGAAGTGAAGTACTGAATCCTAAAGATGTTAAGATGATAGCTTAAAATACATGTAAAATATCATGTGTATGATATGCATGCATTTTCTGGAGACAGTCTTTTGAATTAGCATTTGCACTTACGCTTATTCTCTGTCTCTCTTCCCTGAAATGTTTCTTTTCCGCTGAATGAATGTGTTCATAATGATGCCTCATGTTGACAGAGCAACACTTGATACAAAATTAATTTACCAGAGTGTTTTTTTATAATACTTGTGATCCAAGAAACTTTAAATTAACTTGGCTGGACACCCATCTGAGATTTGATGTTTGATGAGAAGGTGAAGCACTGTATGGGTCTGTAATGTCTTGGAATAATGAGCAAGACTAGTAATAAATGTTGCACTAATATCCAGGCAGAGTACTGCATTCAGTTTTGGGCTCTCCAGTTTAAGGGACAGGGATCTGCAGAGGAAGGTCCGGCAGAGGGCTGGAAGGATGATTAGGAGACTGGAGCACATGCCTTATGAGGAAAGGCTGAGGGACCCGGGGCTTTTTAGTGTGGAGAAGGGAAGACTAAGAGGGGATTTAATAAATGTTTACAAATATCTGAGGGCTGGATGTCAGAAGCGAGGATCAAGCTCTTCTCACTTGCTCCATGTGATAGGACAAGGAGTAGTGGATGTTAAGCTGCAGCACAGGAGGTTCCACCTCAGCACGAGGGGGAACTTCTTTACTGTAAGGGTCACAGAGCACTGGAACAGGCTCCCCAGAGAGGTTGTGGAGTCGTCTCCTCTGGAGACTTTAAAGACCTGTCCGGATGCATTCCTCTGTGACCTGAGCTAGATCCTATGGTCCTGCTCTTGCAGGGGGGTTGGACTAGATGATCTCTTTGTATCCCTTCTAGCCCCTGACATCTTGTGATCCTGTGTGATCGATAACATACATATCTTGTGAAAGCATTGGCTCTATTTGATATGTATGCAGATATATATGGAACAGAGGAAGTTTTAAAGTCTTCACTGGAAATTGTGTGGATTCTGATTTTCATTTTATTTCTGAAAATGTTTAGGATATTGTAGCTTCATATCACAGAGTTCTGATGTACTTCCAATATTTTAATCATTGTGTCTTACAGGAATACATAATGAATTAATTTATGTTCAAAGTGCTGTCTCTGAAATGCTTCATTAGTGGTCAGATTTAATTGACATTTAGGTTTATGGGTTCTTTAAAATTTGCCACAGTTGTTGATATGTTAATGCTGAGTGTTCCCAGCAAGTATATTGCTTAGTCTTTACACGTGATAACATAGTATTAATACATTCCACAACTTTTTCACATACTCATAAATCAGTTATTGAAGTTCAAATAAGTTCAATAAATATGTGTGTATTGCCTTGAAGTAGTCTTATTTATCATGATGCTTTCTATATGACAATGCTTATTTTGCATTTAAGGGTTAACATAATGGATGTCTCTTGTATATTATGTGGAATTCGATTACTTGTAGAAGAGATCCTTTCAGTAAAATAATGCTTTTGGTTGGTATGTTCCAAAAGGAGGTAGCATCAAGTTCTCTTTCCCAGAGTAAATCACTTATAATTCATCCGTACCTCTTTTTCCCAGGCACAAGTAGATGTTATTTCTCAAAGTATAAGAAAATGTTTATGGAAGAAATTACTTGAATTTTTTGTTTCTCTTTCTCAATATAGATATATAATCTTGATTATTAATGTAGTTCATGAGTTTACTCTGAAGAAAGGGAGATTCCTATTATTAGATATACCTCTGGATACAATTAATTTAGGAAAAGAAAAGAAGAAACAAACCACCAAAAAAAGTACAGACAGAAAGAGTACTTTCACTGATTCTTAGCATATCTCTTCATAGACAGCTGATTTGGAACCTTCTGGAAAGCAGAAACCATCAAAACTATTTAAGATTATCTGTTTTAAAATTGTCTTATGGGTTAAAGCTGCTTAGCTTTGGTAGGAAAAGTTGGCTTTAAGTTTGATGCATATTATTTTTGCTTTCCTTCCTAGAAGTCAGTTTCTGGAGTTGTGTGTTTTGGTGGTGTGGTTGGTTTAGATTTTTGTTGGTTGATTGGTTGGTTTTTTGCTTAAGGCAGCAATTGCCAGTGTAGAAATCAGTAATCTGAGTCTTACTGTCTGTACTGGCCTGCACACTGCCAGTATTTGTGCAATCACTAACCTGCATTTCTAACTCCAGTCAAGCAACTGCTGTATTCTCGTTATATAAGCTTAGAAATGGTAATTCATTACATGGTTAAAACTTTAAATGAGAGAGTTAGTCTTAAAAATAATAAAAGAAACACCCACCGAGGAGATGTAGGAAGAAATTACTGACCTCTAGTATCCATCTCTCCAAAGAATTAGTACCGTTTGGTTAATGGGCATTCTTGGCTAAATAAACATTTTCTGTGTAGATTTCAGCACCTTGTCACTTTAACGATTTATTGTCACCAAGTGTTCCTAACTGGACTACAGCTGCTACATGTCACACAAAAAAAGAAAAGGTGTTACCAAATGTAGCTTCATTAGTCCACATTTAAAATTCACACCTCTTTTTATTTAACTGGAAAAACATCAGTAGTTTATGGTAAGATTCTGTCTTTAATTGGGATTCTTAAGCATAACCAGTTAGCTGCCCCATTATTTTCATGTGCATTAGTGTTTATTTTGATAGTGGATTAGATGAAATTTAAATGTGGAGCGAATGTTAACTTTAGTTCACACATGTTACAAGTAGGGATATGGCAACATGGGGCAAACATTAAGGATTTGGAGACTTGGGTCAATGATACTGTAGAAAGTCTGGAAAGATACATCATACCTAACTGATGGCAGTTCTTTTGTGTGTGTTTGCAACAGTATTTTGTACAGTAGCCTGGACAATACAAAATAGCAGATATCTTTGGGATTTCTTCCCAAACTAGAACCTAGCACAGTGTTTTATGAAGACCATGTTTGCTGGCAAATGGCATAGAAGACTGGTTTGTTCACTGAAACAGGTGATTGTAAGGGAGCAATGTGAGGATCCTTCAAGAACCGCTGATAGGCTAGCTGTAGGGGAGAGAGAGAGAAGAAACAGATATGGCTGTTTTCTGATGAATCACTATTTTACAGTGAAGCTAACCTTGTTTAGTACTGTGGATCCCCAAGGGAAAGGACATGCTTGTAAGCAGACTTTTTCTGGCAGAGGGTAGAAGTCTGCTATCTCAAATTCAGCCCTCTCTTCATTCAATACAATTTGTTTAAATTACAGGCCTTATTTGTTTGTTGTTTTTTTCCCAGATGCCCAGTTCTGTCAAACACATATTATTTGCAGCTCTGTGGTCCTTTCAAGTGCCAAGCACAGAGCAGCTTTTTGCTTTCACATTGTAATGGGGTAGACATGTTTTGGTTTGTTGCTGCCAAGATAAAATAGTGTATTTCTTTTGTAGGTGGAACACCTGATTTGAAAACTCTGTGGTTTGCCAAAGGGCCTGATGTGGAAAAGCAACGGTATGGTACATTTATGGCATGCTTTCACCTTCAGGACAGAATGGAAGAGCTCCAAGCTCTAGGAACACCTGTTGCTGCATTCTGCTGCTTGCTGGCCTATCTTATGATGCAGGTAACTGGGGAAGTTCCTTTTTCTTCAGCTGTGAGCCCTGATAGATATGAATAACTAATAAACTTTCTTGCTAGCCTGTGCTGGATTTTTCTCTTAATCCTTACTGTGGGCTTAGTTGTCAAATACGATAGTACTGCATTATGGTGTTTTTAATTACTCCATTCTACAAGTATCATCCTGTTCAAATAGCACTTGAGGTTTTTTAAGTAATCATAACTCTCTCATGCCCATGACAAAGCCACGTGGGCAGTTTAGCAGAGAGTATAAACTGAGACATTTTGGCACCTTTGCAAATTGACGCTTCTCTTTTTCGGTTTCCTTTGTGTCATCCAAAGCTGACATTCTTTCAGGTGACTCTGCAGGCTGTGCAAGAGACAATATAAGTGTTTAGTCAGTTCTCACTACTTTTTCATACCACCTTCTCAATTAGTTTCAAGTCAGAACTAAGGATATGGCTCTTCTCACTAAAAACTTAGTAATAAGGGATCCTTAGGTAGCAGTTTTAAGTCCAAACATTTGGCAGCCTGCAGACTACCTTAATTATAATTAAAAGGAACACAGAATTAACACAATATTCCTTCATTATTTACATTTCTCTTACATATTTAATACATTGTTTGTCCTTGCCACCTTTCAAATTCTGATCTCCCAAGCAGATTTTCTCTCTAAGGATGAGAAAATTATGATGCCTTTATCTAATCCAATAAGATCTGTTGCACTTTTACTCACACTGAACTGCATTTTGTCTTTTGTTTTGCACGTGCAGACTTTACTTTCCTTGATAACAGATTTATACTAGGGTATGATACATGAAAACAAATTTTCCTTGACTTTTCTTTTTTTGCTTAACACATGTCTGCTCAAACTTAAGAGCTGCATCGAGGAGATATGTATGGGAATTATACAAATGGTCCACATAAGCTCTTTTTTTGGTTAGTTTTTGAAGAGCAGAGTATATGGATTGTGGATGAAACTTGTGAAACATAGTTTCATCCTTTGTGGTTTCGGTTCAACAAAATACATATCATGTACTTAGCTTTTAAAATACGTTGTGTTTCTTCACATTTGGGTATGAAATAAATTCCATTTATTTATCTGGTTTTGCTGTTTCATTTATTATGCTATGCTGCATACCTTTTCATAGCATGATTACTAATTATAAGAGAAGGTTTTCATTAGTGGCATTAAGAGGAGGGTAACCAAACAGGACACCTACAGAATCACAGAATCATAAAATGGTCTGGGTTGGAAGGGACCTCTGAAGGTCATTTTAGTCCAACCCCCCCTGAAGTAAGCAGGGGCATCCTCAAATAAATCAGATTGCCTAAAGCCCAGAAATGTGGATTTATTAAGCCTTGATCACAGCATGTTAATAAAATGAAAAGAAAAAATGCTCATTAGGGATGTGTTTTTTTAAAACTTGTTACCCAGTGTTAACAACAGATGAAAACTGTTTTGCACCGCCTCTTTTCAACAAGAATAATAGCAGAAAGAAATCATGCAAAGGGTTTAGTTTCACAGGTTTTTCATGGCAGTGCCAGTTTCTTAACACCTGTCCTATTTTCCTATTTCCCTTCTGTCTTCTTGAGTTGCACTGCTAAAATGTACCCTGTGAATGAGACTAGGGAATTGATTTGGATTAAAATGTTTTTTATTGGTGAGTCTTGGATAGTTCTGTGATACTGTCCATTTGTTTTTCTTGGGGTGTTTGAGAGCAAGAGTGTCAGTAGCTATGCTTTGAGCTGGCCATACTGCTTCCATTTGGTTTACTGCTGAGAAAACATTCCTTGTCTAGCTGTGGCCTAGTTCTTTGCACTTCAGTCTTGTATTTGTATTAGAGAGAGGATGGATTGTTAACCTGGAGGTGATTTAAGTAGAGCAATTATAGGTTGCCTCAAAGAGGGCTAACATCATTTACTTCAACTCACATAAGGGAGAAATAACTTCTTTAAGGCTTAATTACTTGTTATTTAGTCTAACCTAAAATTTAGGCTTATGCAAGAGCCAGCATACTGACCAGCCAATCCTGCTTGCTCAAAACATATGCACAAGTATTAATGGAAACTTCAGCTGCTTATTTTTAAAGGAAGAAAAAAAATTCTAATAAGCAGATCTTAATTATGTAAATAAAATGTCACTTTGAAGAGTAATGTTTTCAAACATCCAAATTAAGAACAAAATCTGTGGAAAAAAATGTAAAATATTAAGTCTGGTTTTCAATTTTCAGAAAGGAGTGAAATGAGTTCAAACTATAGAGCCTCCCAAGGCAGGGGAAATTTCTCTTTCAAGTTCTTAGCAGTTTGGAAGGAATGTGATAGTGGAAATGTGATAACTTGCCAAGCTTCTCTAGAGAAGTGTTTTGATATTTTTAAGTATCTGTGCTGTTAGGGGCATTTTCTTGCTGTTGTACTTGCAGGTGATCTTTGTCTTGCTTTTGTTTTAGGACAAAATGGCACAAGAATTGGTCACTTTTTGTGTTACTGCAGTTATAAAATGTGCAGGTTTAGTAGACATCTCATTGCCATCTATGCAAAGGTGACACCTGGCTTGAAATAAAGGGTAAAGCAGGGCCGTTATCGAATCTTAACTGCAAGGTGGACTTAAGGAATGCCAAGAAGCATTTTAAAAGCTTAAATTTTTTCTAATAGCCTTTACATTCTTGTGCAGGTTTTAATAGCATTGTAGAAGGGAAAGTATTTCACAGTGGGACAAGAAGCAAGATGTGATAAAGGAAAAAATTATCTTGTAGTTGAATGCTTTTTGTCTTGAAGAAAGAATGGATTTACTCTTCCTATGAATAAATGAGTGAAGTAATTATAAACAGCTTCTTGGTGTGGGTTTTTGTTTGGTTTTGGTTTGATTTACAGAAATA
Organism: Tricholaema leucomelas; assembly: GCA_013400475.1. Classification (NCBI taxonomy): domain Eukaryota; kingdom Metazoa; phylum Chordata; class Aves; order Piciformes; family Lybiidae; genus Tricholaema lacrymosa; species Tricholaema leucomelas. The sequence goes on along the minus strand of WAAF01003001.1, from coordinate 57,542 downwards.
CTTTTTTTTTGGCTAATTTTTCTCTCCTTCTCTTTTTCTGTCACTTTTTGATTTTTAATAGCTGTAATAGAAACTCTAAACAGATTGACATTTCCCCCCAAATACCAGGTTGTTACAAAAACAGGCAATGCAGGGGTTTAGGCAGCCTTTTAACTGTATTATAAGTCCATAATGCACATTTCCACACCTTGCAAGAGAAACCTTCCCTGAAGTTCCAGCTGATAAAGAATTGTAATTCTTTATGGATCTCACTTAGAGACCTCTTCATGGCTTTACCATTTGTAACAGATATGTGGTCTTGATGCACATGTATAATCTTACAAGGGACTGTCAGAGAATCAACTCAAATGAATTAGAGATGCTGTCTTTCTCCTGAGATGTGCTTGTCTAGAATCTCAGAATGCTTTTTGACAGCAGTGAACTTCCTCATTCTCTGATTCTTTTGGTTTGGTTTTTTTTTTTTGGTTGCTTCTTTGTTTCTTTTTTTAATAGAAGCATCAGAGTGAACTGCTACATGGATTTAGAATTTTTCTTTATGTTTTCCCACTTCAACATTTTAGGGTTAGTTTTCTAACAGTTTTAAGTTCCCACTTTAATATGTAGCCTAAAAAAAAATCAAATATGTTTTGTTAAGTCCTGAAATTTAGCTGAAATAACTAGTAGAAATATTTTAGATTATTTTCAAAGTTTCCAAAAGATAACCATGTAAGCAAATCTGAAAGAAATCCTAATGATCTGTTGCTCATTGAGGAGGTTTTTATTCTGGGTCTTGATTTTTTTTTTTTAAATCACATGGTTTTTGCTATGCTTAGTGTTACTGAGATGAAGAAATTTCCTGTTATTAAGAAACTCCAAGGCAAGAGGAGAAGGGAATACATTTAAGGGTGGGCATTTTGTTTGGTCTGTGAATATCTAGGTAGACAGATATTTGGGTGTGCACTTCATTAAAGATGTAAAAGTAAGTGTTTTGCTCTCTTTGTGTCTTTTCCTAGATGATGCATTCATGGTGATTATAGCTTTATAAGGTCACTGATGGAAGTTTGATGCAGTTGATCAAGAGGCATCCTCTGGCAGGGGGTTGGAACTGGATGATCCTTGAGGTCTCTTCCAATCTAAACCTTTCCACGATTCTCTCTGATTTTCCACGATTCTTTCTGATTTTCCACGATTCTCTCTGATTTTCCACGATTCTCTCTGATTTTCCATGATTCTCTCTGATTTTCCCAAAGTTCTTCAAAGCCTTTGGATAATGTGTTACATTTGCATCTGTTCTAGGTCAGTACCCTCTCTCTGGAGGACTTAAATGCATTTGTGGCACTCATTCTTTGCCTGAAGGGGAAGTCTGCTGCTCAACTGGCAAGTTTGCAGGTATGAACTGGAGTAATTGAGTAACATAAAATGTTCATGGTAACTTGTGAGTTTACTTAAAAGTAAGGAGGGAAGGGTAGAAATGGTTGGAACCTTAACATACCTTCATTCTTAAAATCTTGTTCATGTTTCCAGTAAATTCTGTGTTGCTTTTAAGAGTCCATGTTAGAGCGGTAAACCAGCCACTCCTGTTGCTCTTGTTCTAGTGTACAGGGACCAAAATAGCAAGACTGATGTGATACCACTTTCATTATTTGATTCATTATAACACATAAAGTCGAGCTGCCTATATTTTTTTTCCCAATTCATCATCTTTTCCCAGGAGGGGCTCCCAACCGCTCTTCCACCTTCTCTCCACCCCTCTACCTTACCTCAGACTTTGCCTTACACTCAAGGTAGTTTGGAGGGTCAGCCAGGGATTAGTCAGGCAGGTTAGAGAGAGGAGTTCATGCAGCCCCAAGAGACAGAGAGCAGCTCCTTTATCTATATTTATGTTCTTGTTCTTATACATCTCATCAAGCCTATGAGTGAAGTAGACGTCACCACAGTTTGCTTTTCACAGCCTATAATCTAATTCTTCTCACCAAAACATTCTAGCTAGCTTCAAACTAGCACACTTATATAAATAATCTAAAAATAATGATCAACAAAGCAAGCTTTTTGAGCATTGTGATTCAGACATCTCATCTTCAAGATTCCATCTCAGAACAGCTTAAAGTGCTTTTCCTCATTACAGTGTTCATTTAGTAGTTCTACCAAATGGAGTTGCACTGTAATTTTAATAGGTAGAAAATAGAATATCAGTAATTAACAGCTTAGTTTTCTTACCTTGTGTTTAAAATCAAAGGATCCAAGTGCAATTAATTACACTAGTACAAAGCTATACAACAGGAAAACAGAGGGATGGAGTTTAGTCTGTTTACTACACTTTTTATTCTCCACTGAGAAGTTAAATGTGTTTCCTGGAAACAGAGTTTTCAGGGAAGTTATGTTAAACTTAGGCAGCATCTGCAAAATGTTCTGAAAATGTTTGCTTGTTTGCCATTTTGGATGTAATACTATGTTATGACTTGAAATGTAGAAAAAAATGTTTACTTCTTCTAAACAGGTCCATGAAGAGCAGTACTTTTATTTTTAAAAGTCTTGTTTCTACGAAGGGGTCCACAAATATGTTTTAGCAGAAGAAAATTTCCAGTGTTGTATGAGAGAAAATGTAAATATGGCCTGTTTGTCTGATAGGATGAGGAGAGCTTCTCAGCCTTCACTTTTGAATTTGCTTTCTGATATTTCCTGATATTTCATATTTGAAATATTTCCATATTTCATATTTGATGAAATCCATAAACCTACAACTTTATGGAACAGAAATCTCCATGGTTTGAATAAAGTCGTTAAAGCCATAAAAAACATAATTTATATCATGCTGAAAGTAAGTCCCCTGTGGAAGTATAACTAAAATGTACATTAAGTATTACTGTCTGAGAATAACTTGTTTATACAGGAAGATTTGATTATTTTTCAAGATCAGTGGTTTCAAAGTACCAAAATTGTACATGCAACAAAGAAAAGGTCTTACACATTCTTTTACTCCTAGGATTTTTTTTCTAGTTTCCTTGTTGTGCCCCCCTTAAATACTAGATTAACATTCTGATTTGTCCAAACCTCCCATAGAGCTTATACATAAGGTCAGGATTAAATTTTGGACTCTAGATTGCCTTCTTTTTCCTTTATTCTAGTGTGTGGTTTTGGCAAAAAGCCCAGAAAGCCATGAGACTGGCTTTGAGGCCATTGTAGAGAAAAAAAGGCACCAGCAGTCATGCTTGCAGTTTAGCATCTTATATTGTGCTGGCCCTGTTTTTTCTTTACAAGTGCTATTATAAATCATCTTTCACCTGTAATGCCTGTAAAATCCTGCCCAAAGAGGCCATAATGACTTATAAACACAAATGCATCTTTTCTAAGATATCTTTAAATATGTGAATATATGAAGAATTTATACTGGAGGTGTGAAATAAAGTATTAATATGTAATGTTTTATATATTAAGTAATATAATCTATCTTAATATATAAATACATAAAATCAAGTCTTTTCTGAATGTTGTTGCCAAAGATGAAATGAGGAAATACTGCTTGAAAAGAAAAGACACCTGGAAACTGGTAAATGAATTTTGGGTCCTGTTAACTGTGCTAGTTTGAGCCTAGCTGGGATGTTTTGGTGAGAAGAATTAGATCATAGGCTGAGAAATTAAAACAATGGTGAGGTCTACTTTGCTCACAGTCTTGCTGAGATGTGTAAAGAAGAAAGGCAAAATAAAGATAAAGTCACTTTGTTTGGGCACTGCGTGCTGGGCTGTTCTCTCGTCTCTGCCTGCTGGAGAGCTTGGTCTGCTGGCTGAACTCCATCTTGCTTTCTAACCTCACCCCCCATTTGCTCTGCTGATTCGCCTTACTTCTTAATCCTCTTGGCCGAACCTCCATTCTTCCTTGGGACTGGGGTAAGGTTGAGAGGGGTAGGGGAAAGGTGAGGGGGTGGTTGAGAGCCCCTCCTGGGGACTCAGGTTTCTGGGAGGGGAGTTGTCTGTATTACCTTTTTACCTTGTTTATTTCTGTCTATAACTGTATATACTGTAAATATCTGCTTGTAAATTGTGCCAGCTGTAGATATAAGCTTCATTCAAATTTCCAGAGCCTGCTGAGTCTAGTCTGGGTGATTTCTAAAGTGTGGGGGTTGGGGAAAACCCAAACCATCACATTAACTACTTTTAAAAGTGAAATGTAGGTTAGAAAACATGGACTCAAAGTTAGTAGCAGATATAGAAGTGGATGTACATATCACTTCTGCAATTTATGGCCTTTACAAGCTCTTCATAGCTTTACCATAAAATATTCAGTAATTCATGAATACTTTGGAGTAATTTCATCTTTTCTGTCACTTGTGAAAGGAACAGTTTGGCTGTGTATGAAATGTAAGGTAGTCAAGTGCTGAAATGTATTTCTTCTTATTTTTTTAAAGTGATTTCAGTTATTTTAAATGTATTACCTATATGTAGTGAGCACAGTCATTTTAGCTCTTAAATTATAAGCTCCAGACAGTCTTCACAATTTGACTGCAGATGGTCTTTCACAAAGTACATATTAAGTATTAGTTTTTGGAATAATCATCATAATAATTTTTAAAATGCTCAGCACAGTAGTTAAGTGATTTGGACAGACAGAAGTAGCTTTAGCATGTGTGATGGTTTGGGTGTTACCTGCCCCCCACTCGTATGAAATCACCCAGACTAGGCTCAGCCAGCTGCAAATTAAGGAATGAAGCTATATTTACAGCTTAGCACAATTTACAAGCTTATGTATACATAAACATATACAGTTATACACAAGATAAAAGTAATACAGAAACACAATACCCCTCCCAGAACAATGAGATTGCCAGGAGGGCTCCCAACCCAAACCCCCTCCGTCCCCCCGCTTTTCCCTCCATTGCCCCAGAAATAACCAGATCAACCCACATATATCTCACATGATAAATCTGGAGATGTCAAAAAGATGACAAGGAGGTTAGAGGAAAAAGGGTTAAATTGGATTAAAGTTAAGGCAGAGGCAACCACAGACCAGACCACTGCAAAGAAGGAGCAGAACCAAGAGCTGAGCAGTGTGTGAGAAGTGAGTGTCTTACCTGTATTGTGACTAGTTGCATTTCTCAGCAGAAGAATGACTGATATAGGGCACTGTTGTTTATTTTTTCTGTCTTCTCACAGCTAAGGATTTAAGTTCTCTCAATAAAATATTCTAGTTAGCTTCAAACCAGCACAGCAAGAATTGTAGTTGCATGGACCTTTTGAATGTTTTCTGTTGTGCAGTGTCATGGAAACAGAACTAGCTTGATGATAGTATTATACCAATATTGCACAAGGCCTTTTTCTCTGAATGTTTAGGTGAATGATACTTGGACACATACATAAAAAACCTAACTTTTTTAAGCAGTGAGTAGATATCTTGATGAAAGTCCTGCAAATTTCAGAAGGAAGTTGCTAAATGTGTTCCCTGTTTTAAAACTCAGTATTCTTTATTCCTGCCATGCAGACAGAAAAGCATAAATAATCACCAGATTCTGAACATTCCAAAGTTTCAGCTTTTTTGACCTGTTTGGCAAGCCAAGCTACATTTGTCAACACCGTTAGATGCGATATTTTTCAGACAGACTCCAAACAGTCTTTGTGAGCTATCTGTATTTTTCAGAGAGTAGTTGTTTTTAAAATAATCCCTTCTCCCCCAGTATGCCTACTGTGTCTGTGTGACTGTTTCCTAATAAGTACTTGCTTGAAGTCCAGTTGCATTGAGGAAGATGTGAAATACAATAAGAGTATGGTAACAATCTCCAAGATAAACCTCTTTTATATTCTCATGACTTGTTTCTGTGATGTGTGTTAGTATTGATTAAAGTGGAATTTGAGTGCATTCCCAAATGCTTTACTGAATTGGAGCTTTATATTCCCACAAAATTTGCATCTGTCAAAAGTGGTTTTTAAACTACAGGTGAGATTGTAACTGACAGGGGATGGAGATTAGATCGGAAGAGCACACGTCTAAACTACAGGTGAGATTGTAACTGACAGGGGATGGAGATTGGTGGGGGATTTGGGGTAGGTTACTTGACATTGCATCTCAACCAAGTCTCTCATCTGCAGTCTTCAGGTTTTCTCCATGTTCCGAGCTAATCTGAAGCAAAAGTCAGCAGTATGGGATGTGATTGAAAACTGAGATTTTCATTCCCAGTTCACTCTCAGAAATACTTCTCATTTCCTCCTTTAAAATTCTCCAGACAGAAACAGTGCAAGTCTTCCAGGCACTACATTAATTCCAGTTAAAAACATATTTAAAAGTTTACATAATTAATCAAGAGAAAGTTACATCAAGTGAGCCTGCTTATATTAAATCTGTATATGGAGACTGAAGGTATTCAGAATTCCATACTCAACTATTCTCTTGATAACTGTGTTTTGACCTCTTGGGTCTGCATGCCTAGTTCAGTACTGCAGAACCTATTTCTGTAATGACTTTGAAGGAGTAGATACATCTCAGGACCTGAAATTAGTAACTATCTATGTTACATTTTTAAAGCTTGAGTATCAGAATTCACTTAACTGTAAATTTTAGTTGCCTGGCACTGTGATGGTTTGGGTGTTACCCCCCCACACACACACACTTAAGAAATCACCTAGACTAGACTCAGACAAGCTGGAAATTAGAATGAAGCTTCACATCTACAGCTTAGCACAATATACAAGCAGGTATTTACAATATTTACAGCTATAGACAGAAACAGACAAGTTAAAAAGGTAATACAGAAACACAACAGCACTCACAAAACCAGTCCCCAGGAGGGGCTCCCAACCACCCTTCCACCTCCTTTCCACTCCTCTACCTTATCCCAGACTTTGCTTTACATTCAGGGTGAGTTTGGAGAATCAGCCAGAGGGGTTAGGAAGCAGAGGGATTAGTTAGCAAGTTAGGGAGAAAAGTGCATGCAGCCCCAGAGCCCAGGACTGCCCCCTTATCTGTGTTTATGTCCTTGTTCTTATACATCTCAGCAAGCCTATGAGTGCAGTAGACATCACCATTGTTTCCATTTCACAGCCTAGAATCTAATTCTTCTCACCAAAATATCCCAGCTAGGCTCAAACTAGCACAGGCACAAATACAAACCCTGGCATGACTTTTCTACCCTCTGAAAAAAAAATGCATTCATTTAGTTTGATGCAGTTTGCCTAGAGAAAACCTGCAGCAGGTTTTTGAGCAAGGGCCTTAAACTAGAGGATTAATATTCCTTTTCATGGGAGATTGTAATAGTGTGTTTATGATGTCACGAGTTTGCTCTGCTTATCTGAGTTTTCTGCTTTACTGCCATGGTTCATTAGTAGGGTTTCAACAGAAAGGAAATGTTTCAGTTATAAATTGCTTTTAGGCAATAAAGAATTTTTCCTTATGTTTAAGGTAAAAGACACTCTGGAATTTAAGATAACAATTATTGTTAATTTTTAATCCACGCTCAATAAAACTGCAGAAAGTGAAATGTAGTTATTGGTGGTAAGAGTAATAAACCTCTCCCAAAATATTAAGCAAACTGACAGCTTTGAAAAAAGTCAAAGATAACTTATTACAGACAGGGAAAATAGTAATTTCTGGTATGTTGATCAAAGTGTACATTTAGTAACGTGATAAATACTTTTCACTGCCTTGCGTATTGCATTCTAGAAGGAACTATCAGTACATGAGGGCTGGAGGTGGTGTTTGCATGGTGTAGGTGGGGTTGTTCATCGTTGCCTTTCAGGACCTACCTGTGTTCCTACAGGGCGGGTGATGTGCAGGGGCTGGAGCTAGGGAGGGAAGGGAGCGTGCCATCAGGAAGCAGTGGCACCTGCCTGTCATCTGCTCAGGGCTGCTTGCACCTGCCTGCCTGCTTGTGCCGTGCCTGAGCCAGAGTGCAAGCTGCACACCTGTTTAGGCTTTCTGTGGAGAAGTAGATAGCTATGTGTAACTTAGGAGAAGAAAAAATGTTTTCTCAAACAACCTAATGAGTCATTTATAGATGGATTGAAAAACAAGATGAAGCAAGCCTTTAGGCATATGGCTACAGTGTAGGATGTCCTGCAAATTTGAAAGTTACTGTAAGAGAAATGTCCACCTTGAAGGTATCAGAAACAGCCAGCCTAACCAAGAACTGTTTTGATTCCTTTCTCTTCAAGTGTATTCTTGATTGGCGTTATCATAGTCCAGAGTTAAAGTGTCCAGTGTCCAGTTCCTACCTTTTGTTTCTTCTGTGACTTTGGTAAAATGGTTTAGTTCTTTCTCATCATTTAGTTCTTTCTTGTAATACTCAAAACTCAGTTCTTCAGCCAAAAGTGAGGCTTTAATATATTCTTAACATTAATGTTAATGTGTCACTCGTATTCTCCTTTCCTTCACCTTTATTTTGGGGTTATTTCATTTGACATTCACTGAGGTGTTATTTAAGGAGCTTTTTGTAAGGAAATGGAGCTGTGTTAAGAGTGCTACATGCACATGTGATGTACAACATTGTGTCTTAGAATTTCAAGACATTGTCCTTTGTAAAGAGAAACCTACCCCAGCGTTACAAATGAGGAAACAACACACAGGGACAATAAACACCAGGTGTGTAAGGGTGGTTGTGTGTTACCTCCAAACAAGATCAGTGATTTATGGGAAGATTTAGTTTATTGTTTAGGGATCTAATCAGTGTGTCTAGTGTCACACCAGCACTAGTAGGAAACATATACACATTAACTAGAGAGGTATGTAGCGTTCATCTAGGCTGCTGTATATTCCCCTGATGGATTCAATATGAGGCATTCAGTTTCTTACCATATCAAAAACTATGTATTTGTTTTAGCAAGAGCAGTTAATGCATACCTATCATTTCCTATCTGGCAGNCGATAAGGGCAGAAGTCCCCTCCGCCACATAGGATACAGAAATATGTATTGGCAGAAAATATTCCTATGCTAGGACTGAAGTTCCATTAAGTTCCTAGTAGAGTCAATGAGAGCTTTACTGCTGAATTTAATAAAAGCAGGCTATGCCAAAAAAACAGTCCCTCAGTCTGATCAGTGCTTTTCTCTTTTTAGCAAAATTACACAGCTGTATGTTGTCTTTGTACACTGAGGCTTCAGTGCAACAGAGGCATACTTCAATCTAGCAACAATGGCAAGTAATATTTTTCAGTCATAGGCTGGAAGTGTAGTTGTAGTGGTTCTGCTGGAGGTTGGGTTTGGCACAACACCTTTTGACAAATCAAAAAGGTACTTTTTGCTTTAAAATGGTTGAGGCTTAGAATGCCTGTGAATGCTTATTTCATCAGCAAAGCACTTGCAAAGTCCAATGCTGGCTGAAGTGCTGAGATCCCAAACTTTAGCATATTACAGAACATGCATTTTGTTTTAAACAGCATTCTTCTTCCTGGTAAATACACATTTAAAAATGGCCAAGATACTCTCACATAAGATACCTCCCAAATTATATTCTATTTATTATGATGCAGTGCTGGCACAAGAAGATGTAGAATATTACATGTAAGTAGTGTTATTTCCTTTAACATCTTCACTTGTCAGGTCTTGGATAACTCAGAAGACTGCCTTTATGCAACAGCTGTGTGCACCAAACAAGGATTCTCTAATTTCACTGTATATATTCATCTAAACTACATGATAGGATTGATGTTTTTGTGCTAAAAGGTAGCAACTTTCAAGCTGTTTTATGGTAGTTTTTCATGCCAGACGAAATAGGTGTTCTGGAAGTGCAGATCAGTTCCTGGTATCTTGAACATACCTGATCACAGGTTACAGGTTAGCAGTTCCTTTCATAGATCATCTGAGGTACTGCTGTGTTAAATCAAAACATGGATTTCAGGACTGTCATGAAATAGAAGCAGATAAATTCTTTTGTTCATCAACCTGTAGACTATACACCTGGAGAATTTCTTAGCGGTAATTGTTTACCTTGGACCATATCGCTTCAAAAAGTGAACTGTACTATCAGCAGTCTTACTGTGCAGCTGCTTTGCAATGCAAAGATACCCTAGGATTAAAGAAGAACACCACAATCTATATTGCACTGGCAAACAGTATTTGTTCACCTGGAATTCTCAGTACTAACCACCTTGTTTCTATGACTGTTTTGTTTGGAGAATTTATATACTAGACATCATATTATTAACAGTCATCAGCATGTTTCTGGAAGCTGCAGAGCATCAGACATGCTAAATTTTGCCTAATCTATTTCTGAAGTTCACTGCTACTTCTGGTGGTTTCAGTGGGCAATAAATTATGGTCTTAAGAGGTATTTATTAAAGCAGGTTAAGAGAGGGGATGGTCTTATGTTAGGACAATTCACAGAAACATCCAGGTTGCAAAAGACCCTCAGAATCACCAAGTCCAACCTATAACCCTACTCTACAAGATTTACCTTAAACCATATCCTGAAGTATCACATCCAAACCACCCTTAAACCCCTCCAAGGAGGGTGACTCCACCACCTCCCTGGGCAGCCCATTCCAATGGCAAATCACTCTCTCTGGCAAGAACTTCCTCCTAACATCCAGCCTAGACCTCCCCTGGCACAACTTGAGACTGTGTCCCCTTGTTCTATAGCTGCTTCCCTGGCAGCAGAGCCCAACCCCCAGCTGGCTACAGCCTCCCTTCAGGTAGTTGTAGACAGCAATGAGGTCACCCTGAGCCTTCTCTTCTGCAGGCTGCACACCCCTAGCCCCCTCAGCCTCTCCTCACAGGGTTTGTGTTACAGGCCCCTCACCAGCTTTGTTGCCCTTCTCTGGATATGTTCCAGTACCTCAACATTTCTCTTGAATGGAGGAGCCCAGAACTGGACACAGGACTCAAGGTGTGGCCTGACCAGTGCTGAGTACAGGGGCAGAATAACCTCCCTTGTCCTATTTGACACACTGTTCCTGAGCCAGGCCAGGAAGCCATTGGCTCTCTTGGTCACCTGGGCACACTGCTGGCTCAATTTAGATCAGTCTAACAATTGTGGCTAAAATAAGGAAAGTAATGTTATTTTAATTATTTTTTTCCTGAATGGTAGTGTTCTGTGCATTCCATAACAATGCAAACAGGCAGAAGAGGCTAGATGTTTTAACTGGTGATATTCATCAAGACAGCTATGTCATTTATGCTGTTCTGCTGTAGATATGATCAGAAGCTCTGATAAATTACATTTTTTGTTTTAAGTAATGAAAACTAGTCTTTTTGGAACTGAAGGAGATTTTTATCTGGTTGCATGTTGGTTAGCAGTAGTACTTTTGTGTTGTTATTTTGTAGGGTGCTTAAAGATAAGAGCTATTTTAAAGCCTTTTAGGCTGACTTCAGTGGAGCTTTTGCTTAACGTAAATAACAGTCTCATTTCACAGAGAAGTATCATTTTACATCAAACTCCTGATAAAACTCAGTAAATAAACTTCTCTCAGCACATAAACACTAAACAATTGGATTGTTTACTGCTAAATATTTACTGTGAGCTCTTAAGAAGTGCTTTAAACCAGGTTTTTCTAGTTTCTGTTGCAGCACATGCCCTAATAGGGTCTCATTTCAACCCTTATTTTCCTTTGCACAAACACTGTTTAAGCAGGAAGAGCTTAATTTAAGCCATAATCTTTTATCAGAATAAACCTTAGACATGTTTTCAAAATACTGGTGCTCCTCTGTCCCATCAACTTGACAGGTCAAGAAAGCAGGTCATGTACTGCACTCCCAGCAGCCTCTTGCTTAGATCTGACATGATGCCAAGTAAACATACTGTTTCACCAGCCCATCTCTGTAGGATAACACTCCTTAAAGTTACTTCCATTGTAGCAGTTTAGGTTGTATTTGCTCAAGAACTACCTGAAGGGAGGCTGCAGCCAGGTGGGGTTGGTCTCTTCTCCCAGGCAGCCAGCAACAGAAGAAGGGGACACAGCCTCAAGTTGTGCCGGGGGAGGTCTAGGCTGGATGTTAGGAGGAAGTTGTTGGCAGAGAGAGTGATTGGCATTGGAATGGGCTGCCCAGGGAGGTGGTGGAGTCACCATCCCTGGGGATGTTCAGTAAAAGCCTGGCTGAGGCACTTAGTGCCATGGTCTGGTTGACTGGATAGGGCTGGGTGCTAGGTTGGACTGGATGATCTTGGAGGTCTCTTCCAACCTGGTTGATTCTATGAGTCCAAGAAGTGGGCATACAGTTCCAGTACACAGGAGTTTTAGCATCTTTTGTCAGTGCACCCTAGGAATGCTTAATGGCTGAAGGCAGGAAGATGTGGAATTCAAGAAATAATTCTGTGTCTTGCTTGAAATAAAATGGTTTCATGGTTTCTTTTTTTTCCCAGAAAATTCAATTTCAGTGAAGTTGTCATCAGCTGACATTTCTTCTCTATTGTTTTGGAACATAACAAGCCTTACTTTCCCAGGCAAAGCTAAGCCTTACTGTTTTAATGACAATTCCTGTGACAGAATCTAACTGCTGCCTTTAGTGTTGGAGCATAAGTTGCCTTTGGTTAAACACTCAATATTTAAGTTGTAGGTGGGCTTGAGGGAGATGTGGTTAAGTTTTTGATTATTCAAATTAAGGGTGGGCCTGAATGACTGACTGAGTTCAGATGGATCTGAAGAGGACCGGTTACACTAGGGCAGTACTCAGATTTTGATCAGCAGTTTCTGATCCAAACAGATAAATCATTTCCCCAGGACTAGTGGAGAGTAATGAACAACCGGAGGAGGAACAATGTGAGTGCTCTGAAAGCAGTCCAGAAGAAGATCGTGGTACTTAGTGCCGTGGTCTAGTTGATTGGACAAGGCTGGGTGCTGGGTTGCACTGGATGATCTTGAAGGTTTCTTCCAACCTGGTTGGTTCTGTGATTCTGTGATACTTTAAAGCTGCTGCAACAGTCAATAATTGAACTGTTTGAGAAGTAGTTTGCTAGAAGTGTCATCATCATTGTTTGTTGCCTGGATAAAATTTATTTGATGATTAGTTCTTATTCTTCAGCTGATTAATTTTAACTAGAAGTTACCAAACATTAACCTGCCCTTGAGTATCATGATTTCCTTTTTATAACAGGAACATATGTGCTCTTTTGAGAATGGTTGGTATAGGGAAGAGGGGAGGAGAGAGGCAGTACCTTATGTAATTTTAAAGTTACCTAATTCTAAATTTCTAATACCAAATGTTAGCCACAGTCAGATCTTCTGCGTTCAGCTCAGCCATCGGAAGAAGGCTGCAGATTAGGAAAGAAATAAATGCATTAAGAACAACTTTAAGTAATAAGTATTCATACAATTGGTTTTTTAAACAAGAAAAAGTCTCCAGAACACTGAGGAACCATTTCTTAAATGAAATGCAATAATTAGTGCTTTGAGATACAGATGACATATAAGGCCAGGCTGGATCAGGCTGTAGCCAGCCTGATGTAGGGTAGGCTGTCCTTGCATCCAGTTCTGGAGCCCCTATTCCAAGAAGGATGTGGCAATGCTNGCAGCCTGATCTAGGGTAGGGTGTCCCTGCCCATGGCAGGGGGGTTGGAACTATCTGATCCTTGTGGTCCCTTCCAACCCTGACTGATTCTATGATTCTAAGTAACTGTAAAATTATTATCGTCTTTATCTTTCCCCTTGGTTTCTAGAATTTAAGATCCTGTGATGGGCTTGCCATTTGATATGGTTCTGGTCTTCATTTGTGTCTCCGAACACCTGGCATGCTGAAATACTTGCTCTTACATTTCCAGTGCCATAGAACCTATTCATCTTTTTAATATAAGTGGAACCCTCCAAATTCCATAAAGTGGTGAAGGGGGCAGCTTTCAAAGTGCATAGGATAAAGTTTACACCTCTATCAAAAAATTCTGTTGTGAATCCACAAAGAAGATTCAGAGGACTAGTAGTATTTATTTGGTTTCTAAGTATTTACTTGAAATTTACTTAAAATGTTGTTTGAGATGGAAATTTACATTCTATATGTGACATCCATGTATTTTTCTTCCCATAAGTGAAAACTTTTCAGCAGGATATACAGTGTCTGGTCTAGATTTGCAAAGTGCTACAAGCAAGCACTTTCCTCCTTATAAAGCCTCTTTCTGTGGTCATTGAGGATGCACAGAAGCACAGAGATCAGTGTGAACTTGTGGTCTGCAGGCTAAAGCCCTGTGTTTATAGAGCAGAAAAGGGCATGAGATAAGTCAATGATGATGACTCTTCTAGCAAGAACATTTCCCAAACTGCAGAAAAAACACATATGTTAGTGATGTGAGTGCTGTAGACTTTCTCTCATTCTTTGCGAGTAGGCTTGCCCAGTTCAGCTCAGGCATTCTAAGCACAGTATTAGTAACCTCTGCTGCAACGATACTAGAGGACTGTGAACTTTAAGCTCTCTTCTCAGTTGATGCTGGAAAGGAGGAAAGGTAACCTCTTTTCCCAAATGCTGTGAAAGTGGAGAGCTGCTGTTGGTAGGAGCAGCAGCAGGGGCACAGTGCAGGCAGCTGGTGCAGGAGGAGCAGTTCTCACGCACTCCCTGTCTCTCACACAACTGTCATCAGTTGGTGGTAGGAGTAGCAGCAGTGGGATCACAGGGGTGTATCTCCTATGATTCACTGGGGTCCTGAGTTTATAAAAATAGTTAAAAGGACACAATTTCTAATAAGAAATAATCTCTAGGGTGCAATGCCCTGGAAGGCAAGCCTTCCTTTCTTTTGGAATTTTCCACTTCTCATCATGACATCTTTGCATTGAGACACCAAGCAGTTGTGAGCATTCCCGTGGCAAAGCAAGCCTGTGGTTTGCCCTGTGCGCAGGCTCATTGTTAGACACTCACTCTGCTTTCGTTTCCTTTGTTTTTCATTGCTAAACGTGGAAAACAGAAACTACCCTGCACTGAGTGTACTTCCTGCCTTACTAAAATAAAGAAATCCCTGTTGATAGTTCTGGCCATGATCTTACCAATATTGATTTTCATTAGAAAAGACTTACCCCATATCCACACACACTACTCCGTCCTGATACTTAAGTGCTTAAGGGAAGTTTTGGAGGTCTCTTCCAACCTGGTTCATTCTGTGATTCTATGAACATGAGAGATTGCTTGCTGCAGATAACAGCACTGATTCTTCTCATCACTTCAAGTACTTCTTTTCATTATTCTTTGTGACAGTTTATTTTCCACAATTAAGGGTTTTTTACATTATCAGTATTTACTGATAGCTCAGTGACAGAAGATGCTGACTGAGTTGTATGACAGGGAATTTCAGTCTGGTTTGAAATCATTACCTGATATATAAGAAAGAGATTATTGGTGGTATAAATCATGTTGGTATAAATTTTTGGCCAAGTTCTTTCTATTCTGGACTATTTTGCATGCTATTCCGCTCTTGATATACTGTTAAGGGATACAGTACAGTATCACAGTATCACAGTCTCACAGTATCACCAAGGTTGGAAGAGACCTCACAGATCATCAAGTCCAACCCTTTACCACAGAGCTCAAGGCTAGACCATGGCACCAAGTGCCACGTCCAATCCTGCCTTCAACAGCTCCAGGGACGGCGACTCCACCACCTCCCTGGGCAGCCCATTCCAGTAGCCAGTGCCTCTCTCAGTAAAGGTACAAGAGCTGCCACAGATTGCATTATTGATGGCCACACTTATGAATCTCTCCTGGTCCTAACAGACTGCTTCAGTACAGACGGTGGAAAATACATTCCCCACCAAGAAGCTTTATAGTGTTCACACACTACTAGACTGGATGAGGCACTTGGTGCCATAGTTTAGTTGACTGGATAGGGCTGGGTGATGAGTTGGACTGGATGATCTTGGAGGTCTCTTCCAACCTGATTGATTGATTCTATTCTATTCTATTGATTCTATACTTAGAATTACATTTCCCCCCCGTATTGGATTTGAAGCTTTTGCAGCTTGCTCTGTTCTGCCACAGTAGGATGTTCAATTCACCATCAAATATATTTTGGCCATGAGTTTTAATTGTCTTATTGAGTTTCTGGGGTTTGATATTCTGGATATTGTCATGCTATTCCAGTATTTCTTCTGGAGACATTCACATTGAAGTGAAATGAATTGACTTTCAGACTCCAGTTAGAGGAAATTTTAGAGTGTTTAAAATAAAAGCCTGGGCACAATAACCACTGTTCTGTCGTACCTGATAATTTGTACTATCGCTAAGTACTGTAACATTTCCCAGTCGACCAACCCATGGAAGGTGAATGGATTGCTCTACACATCACTTTATCCTCCCAGTTCATAGTTTGCATTCCACTAAGAGAATTCTTTGTGTGAAACTGCTAATGCTTGAGAAATGCTATGGAGAATACCCATTTATTTTGTGTTTCTGGGTTCATTTTGAATCTGTCTTTCTTAAAAACTTGAGGGAGATGCAGTATTTTTTGAAACAAATTTCTTTCACTGCCCTGAATAAAGCTACAGAATCCTTTGACGAATTCTACTGTGCAATAGAGGACTATGGTTAACTGTTTCTCAGCTCCCTCAGCACCTCTGGATGCATGCCATCAGGACAAGTGCCATGGTCTAGTTGATTGGACAGGGCTGGGTGATAGGTTGGAATGGATGGTCTTGGAGATCTCTTCCAACCTGATTGATTTTATGATTCTGTGATTTGCTCTGCTGTTCATGTGAGGGCTGGTTTTGGTTTGTGTTCACAGCTTGCGCAAGTGGACTCCAGAGCTGTACAACTTGGCGCTGTCTTTGTTCGTGGTCTTACAACTTTGCTTATGGCCAACAGTGCCTGTGGCTTTCCGTTCAGAATGGATGATCTGATGCCTTGGGAAGCATTTGATGGAAAGCTTTTTCAAGTGAAGTACCAGCAGTCACACCAAGGTTGCTCTGTGGAAGAGCTTTTGGAAAGCAATGTGAGTAATTGTATGCTCGGTTCTGTAGTCTTTGAGAAAGGTGTACCTGTCCATGTTTGTTCCTTTAATATTCATGTTTATACTGTGCCCCTGTGGCCAAGAAGGCCAATGGGATCCTGGGGTGCATTAAGAGGAGCGTGTCCAGCAGATCAAGGGAGGTTCTCCTCTTCCTCTCCCCTGCCCTAGTGAGACCTCACCGGGAATATTATGTTCAGTTTTGGGCTCCCCGGTTTAGGAGGGACAGAGATGAACTTGAAAGAATCCAGTGGAGGACTATAATTAAGGGACTGAAGCACTGCCTTTTGAGGAGAGTCTGAGGAACCTTGGGCTTTTTGGTCTAGTGAAGACTGAGAGGGGATCTAATTAATGTTTATAAATATCTGAGGGCTGGGGGTCAAGAGGGAGGGGACAAACTCTACTCACTTGCACCCTGTGATAGGACAAGGGGCAGTGGGTGAATGCTACAGCACAGGATGTTCCACCTCAACATGAGAAAGAACTTCCTTACTGTAAGGGTCACAGAGCACTGCAACAGGCTGCCCAGTCTCCCTCTCTGGAGACTTTCAAGACCCATCTGCATGCATTCCTGTGTGACCTGAGCTAGATTCTATGGTCCTGCTCTGGCAGTGGTGTTGGATCTTCATATGTGTTCAAGTCTGGCTAAGACAAAAGTCTTTTAATTGTGGTATATGTGATTGATCACCTGAAGAGAGAAAAGCAGAACAGTCATTGATGTTCAACCCTGTTGTCTCCAGGAGTCTTTGTATGCACCCTTCCAGAATCTGAAGACTATCATTTGCAATGCTTGCATGGCTAAGAAAAGGACAATACAGAGCAGACCAAGAGGCAGTGGATTTATCACAGGTGGGCATTGTGTTCATTTTCTCAATAGAGTCTATATATTGATGAGCTCAGTTATCCTTCAGCACCAGCTGTTTATAGAGGCTGTCTCTCAAGCTAAGTAAATTGTAAGCTTCTTTTGCAAGAAACCAAGGAGAAATCTAAGAAAAATATATCTGAGTTTTAGGAATTCCTGTGAATTTGATTACCCAAGTCTGGATAATGCCTCCTTCAAGCTGCATAGTAAGATATGCGCAGTAAACATAGCATCATTCGTTAACAGAAACATTGCTGCTCTTTACTCAGTCACTAGATTTGTTCTTTTAGAAGGAATTAGTTGACTCAGAAGAGCTATTTTAATGTTGATAGCTGGAAGGTCTGAGTGAGGCACTGAAGAGAGAATGCTCCTTATTGGACTGGCTGATACAGTTCAAATAGAAGGTGCCTTTTGGGCAACTTGCAGAGTGGCAGGGGTCTTGTCTAAGTCTTTATGCTTTATTCCTCCAACTTTATGGCTTGGTTTGCTAAAGACACTTATTTTCCTACTTCAGCTGCCTGATGTTCAGGATAAATGACATCTAAAAGGTTTCCAGTATCATTCACAGATCAGCCTGAATGTTGCAGCTTCAGAGACTTCAAATTAATTCACATTACATTGCAGTGTTTATACTGAAATTAAGGTTTTTACCTGCTTAATACCTGATCAGTTGTTAATGTGAAGGTAAAAATTACTGCTTCTAAATTTCTTGAGACAATTACAATAGACAGATGGGATTGATTTTCTGCTAGCTCAGTACTTTGCATTATGTGATAGCAATACTTCTGATGTGGTACTACACCAAACTAATGTAGGACATGCAAAAGTGAGGGTATGTGTTGGTGAATGTGATGGTTTGGGTGTTACCCACCCCCCCCCCCCATATGAAATCACCCAGACTAGACTCAGCCAAGCTGAAAATTAAGATGAAGCTTTATATTTACAGCTTAGCACAATATACAAGCAGGTATTTACCATAGATATAGATGGATACAGAAAGTTAAAAAGTAATACAGAAACACAACAGCCCTCCCAGAAACCAGAGTCCCCAGGAGGGGCTCCCAACCACCCTTCCACCTCCTTTGCACTCCTCTACCTTATCCCAGACTTTGCCTTATGTTCGAGGTGTGTTTGGAGAATCGACCAGGGGGGTTAGGAAGCAGAAGGATTAGTTACACAGACAGCAGGTTAGGGAGAAAAGTGCAGGCAGCCAGAGACGCACAGCAACTGCATTATCTATGTTTGTGTTCTTGTTTTTATACATCTCAGCACGCCTATGAGTGAAGCAGACATCGCCACTGTTTCCTTTTCACAGCCTATGATCTAATGATTCTCACCAAGATATTCCAGCTAGCTTCAAACCAGCACAGTGAATTACAATACCAGACCTTGTTAGCATCTGCTATTGCTTGGGAACTGTACTTGACCATTTTAATTATGATTTGTGATTCCAATTAGAACAGCATTTCTGCTCTGTTTTAATGACTGCAGTCTCCAAATCTGTGTCATGTCTGGTTTCTAAATACACTTGTTAGCAGCTTGTAATCGTGATGTGCATAGATGGAAATGAGGACAAGAATCATGCTTATTAGACTTAGTTTAGTTTGGAAGAAATCATAATCCTGCCTAAGTATTTTGCTGTAAGACTAGGAGATGTTTCCCCAAAAAGAACATGCTGTCTCTCTTTTTTCTTCATTTCATTTTAGATACAGTCAGAGTTGCTTAGTAAATACTTTTTTTTTCAGGAACACAACAAAGAGAATTTAATCCCAAGTTCCAGCAAGCACACAGAAGTTCTTTCATTCCTCCGTATCATAATCAGACGAGAGAGTTCCTATCAGGAAATCCTCAACCACAAGGTAAAAAATGTGTGCACTGTGTATTTAAGATCATCTCTGTCAACAGTGTCACAGCCAACACAGGCTGTGTCTATATGCACTTACCCTGTGGCCACAGCAGTCAGTAGCAAAACTAGTTATTGGTTATAGCTGGGTACTACCACGAGGAAATCTTAACTCTGCAAGGTGAGGTGGAGTGCCAGCATTAGAATCTGGACTCATCTTTTAGTCAGTGTTCTTGGGAAAAAAAAAAACTTTATCTTTGCTATTTAAACTTGCTTATTGCTTGCTCTCAGCTGAACTGTATTTAAAATGACATCCTGGCCAGTAGGACAAGCGAGGTTATTCTGCCCCTGTACTCAACATTGGTCAGGCCACACATTGTGTCCTGTGTCCAGTTCTGGGCCCCTCAATTCAAGAGTGATGTTGAGATACTGAAACATATCCAGAGAAGGGTGACAAAGCTGGTGAGGGGCCTGGAACACAAAACCTGTAAGGAGAGGCTGAGGGAGGTGGAGTTGTTTAGCCTGCAGAAGAGTAGGCTCAGGGCAGAGCTCATTGCTGTCTACAACTACCTGAAGGGAGGCTGTAGCCAGCTGGGGGTTGGTCTTTTCTCCCAGGCAACCAGCAACAGAACAAGTTGTGCTGGGGGAGGTCTAGGCTGGATGTTAGGAGGAAGTTGTTGGCAGAGAGAGTGATTGGCATTGGAATGGGCTGCCCAGGGAGGTGGTGGAGTCACCGTCCCTGGAGGTGTTCAAGAAAAGCCTGGCTGAGGCACTTAGTGCCATGGTCTAGTTGATTGTCTAGGGCTGGGTACTAGGTTGGATTGGATGATCTTGGAGGTCTCTTCCAACCTGGTTGATTCTGTGATTCTGTGAAAATTGAAATAGTTCTAAAACGAACTGGCACAGCTGCACAGAACTGTCTGTCTGGAGTCTTCAGCTGTGGGTCTTAGTTCATACTAAACCAAAACACTTAAGCTGAACACATTTTTAAGTAGTTTTCTGGATCAGAGTCTCAGCTTCTAGGTTATTGCTGAAGTAATAAAAATGCAAGTTTTATTTTGCATGTCCTTACAAAAGAGCCTTGCAGATTTTTAGAGCTCCTTTTAAATTGATCTGCCAAGAAGATCCATTTTGACAGGGTTTTTTTCCCGTGTTTCCTAATAAAGAGATTTATTTTGCTTCATTATGTAGCTGTTGTCTCTGCTATATGTGTGTCTCACCAAAGGGAAAGAGAACAAAAAAAACACCTCAGTGATTTTGTGTCCCATCATGGCCTACATGAGAAAACTTCAGAGTCATATTACTGATACCTGTTTATCCATTCTGACTTTTGTGTACCTTCTTTTGTATACTGTTATGGTTCCTGCTATTGCATATTAGACTGGATGTTAGGAGGAAGTTCTTTACAGTGAGGGTGGTAAGACACTGGCAGAGGTTGCCCAGGGAGGTTGTGGATGCTTCCTCCCTGGAGGCGTTTAAGGCCAGGCTGGATGAGGCCTTGAGCAGCCTGCTCTAGTGGGAGGTGTCCCTGCCTGTGGCAGGGGGTTGGAGCTGGATGATCCTTGAGGTCCCTTCCAACCTAAACCATTCTATGATTCTATATTATATATAAATCATTGGATAAATGCATTAAAAAATAATGGAACAGTAAGCACAGGATCCATTTCTTTTGTCTGGAGTATACCTAATGATGAGTCAGCCTTTGCTGTCTCTTATCAGTTCATGTTTAAGAATTCCATGGCAGTGTCTCACCATGGAGGAAGGAGTGCCTCTACCCAGAAAGCATCAACCTAAGAAGTACTACTGTTTCTCTGAGAGGATGGTTTGAATCCTTTCAGGTAGAAAAAAGAATTTAAGTTAGGCAAAAAGAATTTAACTTAGTGGTGCATACTAACCACTGAGCTGTTCTAATTAACTTCTCGTCCTCCAGCTATATTTTTAGCTGTGGGGTTTTTAGGAGTTTGAATTTGGTTTTTGTTGTTGAGTTTGGGTTTTTTGGGTGGGTTTTTTTTGTTGGTTTTATTTATTGTTTTAGGTTCTTGTGATGGTTTGGATGTTATCCACGCTCCCACACTTAGGAAGGTCATCCAGACTAGGCTCAGTCGATCTGGAAATTGGAATGAAGCTTTATATTGACAGCTTAGCACAATCGTGTTGCATACTCTGTGTTCAGGCATGTCTCCAATTAACAGGATTTTGATAGAACTGTGATGTAGGTGGGATTTGATAGAACTTCAGTACCCAAAAAATACTTATTTTACAGTTTGAGCATTACTTTGCTTATAGGAACCTGTCACTAAAGCATTATTGGACACAGGCACACTTAAACTAATATTGAGGTGTTTGTTAATGTGGCTTATGTCTGGCTCTAAATGGTGTACTTTCCTTCCCTGAGTTCACAGAGTCTGTTCTGCCAACCCCAGTGTATGATTGACTATCCTAACCCATTAACTGGACTAGATTTTAAAAGTTACAGTGGCCCAAGAGCTTTTAAGAAGAGCAATACCACAGTGATCTTTATCCTCCAGTGTCTCAAAATAGTAGCCATTAATTCCATATTAACTGGAGAGAATCATAGAATCAGTCAGGGTTGGAAGGGACCACAAGGATCATCTAGTTCCAACCCCCCTGCCGTAGACAGGGACACCCTACCCTAGAGCAGGCTGGCCACAGCCTCATCCAGCCTGGCCTTAAACACCTCCAGGGATGGGGCCTCAACCACCTCCCTGGGCAACCCAGTCCAGGCTCTCACCACTCTCATGCTGAAGAACTTCTTCCTCACATCCATTCTGAACCTACCCATCTCCAGCTTTGCTCCATTCCCCCAGTCACTCCCTGATACCCTAAAAAGTGCCTGTGTTCTTTTTTTGGAAGATGTATAAATACAGTTTTTCTTGCAGGCTATCTGAATAAGTTCTTGTTCTCTTGATTTCATGTTAATTACAAATGTTAAATTCCTTTCCTGCTTCCTCCAGGTAGAGAATATGGATTGAGACATCCAGACTGGAGGAGAAGATTCCACCTTCCCCCTCACTAAAGAATGCATGTGCCCAGCTAGCAAGCTGAGACGATGAGATAATTGCCATTGAAATATTTTTTGTCTATGAGAGACTCTTTTTATGAACTTGTACAGATTAATTGATCCTGTGATTGTGGAGAAGGTCACTCCAAGCTGTGATATTCAGTGTGTTAATCACTTGTCATGTAAGTTTGCTATGAGTCCAGAGTCACTGAAACTCAAGTTAAAGATACCAGCAGAAAAACAGTAGCATACCACTATGGCTATGGTTTGACATGGGAGAGTCTAAAGTGTTCTGGGACTAAAAGTGTTTTCCATATTTTTATTGCAGTTGTTTATATTGCAGACGTTAGCTCACCATGAGTAATATGGCATACCCATGCTGAATTGTGCTCTGTGTCTTAATTGTGGATTATCTCTTTACCTTAATACCTATCCCTTTGCTACTGAAAAGTTTGAACCCTGAAATCACCGATGTAAACATCATCTGCCACTGAAACAAAACGACCTTCCTGTAAAATGCAGCAGTTCACAACAGCCAAAAAATGCTAGAATTGTTCCAGTTGGAAAAGACCTTGTAAGGTCATTGAGCCCAACCATCAACCCAACACCACCATGCCCATTAAACCACATCCTGAAGTTCCATGCCCACACATTTCTTGAACACCTCCAGGGATTACTTTTGGCACTTTCAGTTAAGCAGCTTCTGTTTCTTAGCTGACTGTGTGGAGGGAGCCACATCATTGCTGAGGAGAGAAAGAATCTGCCATGCTTTGCTACTATAAGCTGAGATACTGGAACGTGTCCAGAGAAGGACAACAAAGCTGGTGAGAGGCCTGGAACACAAGCCAATGGCATCCTGGCCTGGATCAAGAACAGTGTGGCCAGTAGAACAAGGGAGGTTATTCCTCTGTACTCAACACTGGTCAGGCCACACCTTGGGTACTCTGTCCAGTTCTGGGCTCCTCAATTCAAAAGAGATGTTGAGATACTGGAACGTGTCCAGAGAAGGGCCATGTAGCTGATGAGGAGAGGCTGAGGAAGCTGGGGTTGTTTTGCCTGGAGAAGAAGAGGCTGAGGGCTGACCTCATAGCTGTCTACAACTACCTGAGGGGAGGCTGTAGCCAGCAGGGGGTTGGTCCCTTCTGCCAGGCAACCAGCAACAGAACAAGGGGACACAGTTTCAAGTTGTGCTGGGGGAGGTCTAGGCTGGATGTTAGGAGGAAGTTGTTGGCAGAGAGTGATTGGCATTGGAATGGGCTGCCCAGGGAGGTGGTGGAGTCACCGTCCCTGGAGGTGTTGAACAAAAGCCTGGCTGAGGCACTTAGTGCCATGGTCTGGTTGATTGGCCAGGGCTGGGTGCTAGGTTGGGCTAGATGATCTTGGAGGTCTCTTCCAGGTCTGTTCTCTGGTTGATTCTATGATTCTATGACCTTCATGGATGGGGCCTCAACCCTGGGCAACCCATTCCAGGCTCTCACCACTCTCATGCTGAATAACCTGGTTCATTCTGTTATATTCTAAAAATTATCCAAGTATGCAGCTGGCCTTTGGACTCTTGCAAAAGAGCAAAACTATACTATAAGAACTAGTTCTGGTCTTGGATGTGGTTTCTGAATGTGCTGTAGTTAGTTTGAATAGCTGTTCAGTGAAAGCAGTCAGAAACGTGATGAGAAACTTTTCTTGTCATTTGTGGCATTTGGAAAGCCTAAGATGTAACTATTCAGGGATCACCTTTATCAGATCCAGCTTTATTTTAGTCAAGGGCTTGTTTTGTTCATTAACAGCAGAGACTCAGCAGGCTCCATATTTGCTTTCTGAGAATAATTTTCATTTGTGATGATGATGCAGCCCATCTAAAAGGATGTCAGCCTATAATGGTCTTTGTCCTCTGGTTTAATTACCCATCAGATCCTTCAGTTCTTCTGATCTACATTCTGCTGGAGGGTTTTTTGAGTTTGAATAAAGTCCAGGTTTGAGGCATGCTGGTGATAAAGCTAGACCTCTTGTTATGTAATGTGCATAGGAAAGATCAACCCATTTAAATACTGTGATAAGGCTGACTCAGAGTCTTAACCATCTTTGGGTGAATTGCAGCACTTCTCTCTTTTAACAAAGCCTTGGTCTTGTAGGTGTGATTTCATTTCTACTTTACCTTCTCTATGCAGAGGGGAGACTCTACAAAGGAGCAAATAGAATCGTAGAACCCTTTTGGTTGGAAAAGACCTTTAAGATCAAGTCCTACTATTATCTAGCCAGTCTGGTGCTAAACCATGCCCCAGAGCACCACATCTCTTTGTCTTTCAAGTACCTCCATGGATGGGGGATTCAGCTACCTCGCTGGGGTGGTTTCTTCTAATATCCAATCTAATAGGAGAGGTTCAAAAAATCCACTTGCAGTGATACATTTCCAAAGAAGGGAGAGCAGCTACCCACTTGATCCACAGCAACAGAGAGCATTAAGAAAGGAGCTAGTGCTTCTACACCAAAACCTCCAAGTTCTAAGAAATAAGCCTGCATTGCTGATTGCTGCATGAGTTCTTGGCAACAAACAGTAGTGTAAGAAACTTCTGCTGCAAACAAGTTAAAAAATAGCTTCAAACGAAAAAAAAAAAAGTACCCACAGTAATGAAGTGCTAACAGGAGTGGGTTTGTGTGTCCTAATACTTAACTTGTTGGGAGTAGGGGAAAAAAAAATCCCAAATTTGTCATTTTGCCTTTTTCTTTTTTTGCGCTAATGTATTATTGCTTGATCAGTTCACCATCCCTGTCCCGGATAAACACCCCCCCATCTGTCTGTAGAGAGAGCCCAACTCAGCAAGGCTGATAGCTTGTTGTTTCAGACATTAGAATGGGGCCAGGGCAGGGGAGGTGGGGGAAGCCTGTCTTCTGTTGCTTGTGCTCCAGGAGTGCAGTGATTCAGTGGGTTAAGTGCCCTGTATAAGGCTCACTTCAGGCTACAGCTGGTGCCAGCCTGCAGCTTTTAGTTTTCAAGAGGATGAGAATCCAGCCTGCTGGAGGATAAAGATGCATTTGCCTTCCCCTTCACTGGGTATGAGCTATCCGTGAAAGGGGAGAGTTTTCAAACCCCAGAACAGTTGTACTTGCAGGTATGTGAGGGTAGCGTGTGTGAAATGTCTGTAAGAGGCTCTCTGGAATTTTTTTTCCCTGTACCAAAAGTTTCCTTTATAAAGCCATAAAAAACTACTTCAGTCAAATCTATGAAGGTTGTTTGGGTTTTTTTTTCCCCAGTTGGGCCCACCACAGAAGGACATGAATCCATTTAGCGGTCGCTTAACAGAAGAAGATTGAAGGGGATATGAGGCCAGAAGTGTTTGAAAAATAGAAATGAAGGGCTGTGTCTTTTCTCAGGTTAACTGCAGCCGTCTAGATGTGCTACACTGACAGCGCTGGGAAATTAGCCCAGGCCTCCTGACTACCGGTAGCTCTCCTGACTGCCGGGCTACAAACTCGCATGACAGATTGCATCCAGCACAGTAGGCTCCAGAAAGTAGTTAATGGAAAATAGACTCCTTTGATGTTCACTTCTGCTGGGCTGATCCTCTGGTTTAAAGGCTATTGTCCTCACGAGGAGTTTTCTTTACCAGGAACTTTCACAAATTCGCTGGTTTTCCCCCCCCCCATTTTGTTTTCTGAGGCTGTGGTTTGCTCCTTTGCTACATTCGGTAGCCAGCAAATATTTCCGAGAGTGATTCGTGGGTTTTGATTCTCCAACTGCAGTTGCTACAGACAGGACCTTATTTCTCAGCAATGGCCACGAATCTGCCCTCTCCTTCTAGCACAGATGTCCCTAAAGCGCTTCCACGAGAGCACCAGAAACGAAGGCACCTAAACATGCTGGGTGCTTTCCTGGAGAATGGAGCTGAGCACTGCAGAGATGCACCTTAGAAAACAGACTTGGTTGGAATTAAAATGTCCCGGGGGCGCGGGGGGAGGGTGAAGAGAGTGAGAGAAAATACAGTAACAGCCTATGATTAGAAATCTTAACAATGACAGTGAGTTCTGTTTAATTTCTAGCTGCTTAAAAGCAGGCCTAGGGAAACGCTCTGCTTAGAAATGTCATGGAAAGTGCAGCTGGTCCACGGGCTTTATCTTGAAAAGCAAAGGATCTTTCCCATTTTGCAGTAACGCTGCCATTTACAGGGCCATACCAGTAGCAATTTGCAACAATGGGAGGGGAAAAAAGCTGCCATTTGACCTAGAATGCAATTTTCAACTAATTAATAAAGTGACCATTAGTGCCCGAGGGGATAATAACAGGAATAAGAACAAATTACTGTGGGGTGCAAAAGAGGCTTGGCCATTGTATTGCAAATTTCTTATAGCACAATTCTTCCCCCCCCCCCCCCCCCTTTCCTTTTCCTCACTAATACTTTTAAAGTGCCCCCACTCAACACTTGGTCCTTGTAGGACCCTTGGAAACCACATTAGAATTAGCCCTTCAAAGATCAATCAGGATCTAATTGTTGTTAACAAAGTGCCACCTGGAGAGAAATGTTACAATATACCTTCATTACAAAGCATTCAATCTCTCTGGCACTCACAAGTCCTGGCTGCAGTAAAGACAAAAAGAAGCGGTTGCTGACATTCAGATCAGGCACCTGCAATTGCTTGTAAAACACTGGCAGTTTCTGCACAAATATGCCCCTAGCACTGCATGAGCCTCGTTAGAACTCCTCTGTGTATGCTTCCTCAAAGCCAGTTTTGCTGGGACCCCTCTATTTGCAATGCTTTAGCGTTATCACTGAAGTCCTCCTATTGATGGGAGCGTTAGATGAAGCAACTACACCAATTGCAATGCTCTCTTTCATAGGCTTCAGGACTTGCTCTCAGTAAGTCCTGAGTAAAGTCTCACAAGTCCTGGCTACAGTAAAGACCAAAAGATAAGAGGTTGCTGACATTCAGATCAGGCACCTGCAATTGCTTGTAAAACACTGGCAGTTTCTGCACAAATATGCAGCTACACCATTTGTGATGCTCTCTTTCATAGGCTTCAGGACTTGCTCTCAGTAAGTCCTGAGTAAAGTCTCACAAGTCCTGGCTACAGTAAAGACCAAAAGATAAGAGGTTGCTGACATTCAGATCAGGCACCTGCAATTGCTTGTAAAACACTGGCAGTTTCTGCACAAATATGCCCCTAGCACTGCATGAGCCTCGTTAGAACTCCTCTGTGTATGCTTCCTCATAGCCAGTTTTGCTGGGACCCCTCTATTTGCTTTAGCGTTATCACTGAAGTCCTCCTGTTGATGGGAGCGTTAGATGAAGCAACTACACCAATTGCGATGCTCTCTTTCATAGGCTTCAGGATTTGTTCTCAGTAAGGATTCTTCGGTGTCTTGTGGACCCTGCTCTCTGTGTCCCAAAGGCAAAGGTTCAGGGAGCCCTCCGTGAGCTGACTTTGAATGCCCTGGTTTCGTTTCTCTGCCCTGTCAGAGATTTTACTTGTAGCTATAGCACATCTGCTATAGGTCTTGCCCATGCTGGCACGTTGCAGCTTCAGTGGTTAAAACACAAGACCCACCCTGCCCAGTGTGTGCCATCGAATTCACAGATGCTTTTGTGGCTACTTGTCCATAGAAGCTGAAGTCAGCTGACTCTTGTCCTCTGTCCCGAAAATTTCCACTGCATTACTTTATAGCAAAGTGGAAGACTACTGTCCACAGACTTGCTTCGCTCATGCCTTGTTTACAAAGTCTTGCAGCTGGCTCCACTGAAAGCTAACCTGCTCAAGAAACTAAAATACAAGTTTGTGATTAGTTACTTGATCTGTCTTGTGCCAGTACCGGGAAGGGGCAGTAACTGAAAACATGTGAGAGAACACAGGACCTTCCCTTTAGTGGAAGGACTTGCTCCACATTAAGGTGAACCCAGCTTCTCTTCCTAAAACATTTTTTGTTGTTGTTTTAAACAGAGATATAAAATCATAGAACAGACCAAATTGGATAGGGGTCTTGGAATATCATCTGGCTCAACCTTTCATGGGAAAAGGAGCCTGGATGAGACTACCTAGCACCCTATCAAGTCTCATCTTGTAACCCTCCAGTGGAAAGGGCCTTACTACATCCTTGAGAAGGTTGTTCCAGTGAATGATTGTTCTTACTGTAAAGAATTTCCTTCTTAAATTGAGACAAAACCTCTCCTAGTGTAGCTTGTATCCATTGCCCATTGTCTTCTCTGTGTGGCCTTTTGTGAAGAGAGTTCTTCCATCCTCTTTATATCATAGAATCGTAGAATCAACCAGGTTGGAAGAGACCTCCAAGGTCATCCAGTCCAACCTAGCACACAGCCATACCCAGTCAACCAGACCATGGCACTAAGTGCCTCAGCCAGGCTTTGCTTGAACACCTCCAGGGATGGGGACTCCACCACCTCCCTGGGCAGCCCATTCCAATGCCAATCACTCTCTCTGCCAACAACTTCCTCCTAACATCCAGCCTAGACCTCCCCCAGCACAACTTGAAACTGTGTCCCCTTGTTCTGTAGCTGCTTCCCTGGCAGCAAAGCCCAACCCCAGCTGGCTACAGCCTCCCTTCAGGTAGTTGTAGGCAGCAATGAGGTCAGCCCTGAGCCTCCTCTTCTCCAGGCTGCACACTCCCAGCTCCCTCAGCCTCTCCTCACAGGGCTGTGCTCCAGGCCTCTCATCAGCTTTGTTGCCCTTCTCTGGACACCTTCCAGAGTCTCAACATCTCCCTTGAATTGAGGAGCTCAGAACTGGACACAGGACTCAAGGTGTGTCCAGACTGTGTCATACAGATACGTACATGGGGAGAAAGGGCACACTTAGTGCCTGTCTTGTTGGGTAACTAATCTAAATGCCCTACTTGCCTCATATTTTGGAACATATCTAGCGCAAATAGAGATATTTTTCTGATCAAGAGCAAATTATACATCACCAAACCAATCCTTATGGATCCTGAGTATGTACAAGCTTAGCTCATAAGGAAAGAAACACAACATCCTCTATGACTGGACGTGTTCCCCAAACAGCACTGAAAGAGGTGGGCTTCTGACAGCATAATCCCAGGGTTCCAAATTGCCTTTTGGGCACACTGAAAGTCACTGATAGTGTCATGCATAAAGCCTGGAGCATAAAATGGGCACCCCTCAGCAGCCTGGCATTCTTGTGCTGGAAACTAATCAAAATGGTACAGCTAGTAGGTCTTTTCACGACAAAAGTGTTCTTGAATGGCTTCATTAGAGTTGCAGTGCTAGCCTCTGGGAGTTAACAACGAGAGCATGTGCTTGGGACACCTACTGACGCAGAAATCTGCAGCCTGCTCATTGACATGCATTGTTTTAGAGGGAGTTCTTGTCGAACATGTTTTCAGACTTGATGAGTGTCTAAACTGGCCTGCAGTAGGAGGATTCTGTCTGGTTGGTAGGATGTGGGACAGTTAGGAAACTTGAATTCCTCCGCACCTTCCTAGGCTAACTCTGTGATCATGTCAAAGCACACCAATATCATCTGACACCCACTATCAGTTGCTGCAGTACAGCCTGCTACCTTTAGAAGTCTGTTAAGCTCAGCTCCACTGGGCACTGATTGCTGCAGTGGGTGATTGGTAAATGTATCGATAGTACCCCTGATGAGTCTGTAATGCTGAGGGAGGATGCTGAGATATGCAAATCTACAACCACTTGAAAATATCTGCCTGTGTCTGCCTGTGCTACTCTTCTAGAGGGAACTTAGCAGCTAAAAGGGAGGGGATGATATTTACCTCTCAGATTATAGCTTGGAGGGCAGGAGAACCTTATGTGAACAGATCTGTAGGATGGGTTCCATCATTTTTGGGGTGTCGCTGAGTGCCACTGCAATGTGCCCTAGAGCATGAATTATGTGGTCAGGAATCAAATGAGCTTCTCTATTAGAAAAAAAAAACAACAACAACAAACAAAACCCCCCAAAACCTTGCATGTAACTATTTAACAGCTCTAAAGACCTCCAAGCATTTCACAGTATCACAGTATCACAGTATCACCAAGGTTGGAAGAGACCTCACAGATCATCAAGTCCAACCCATTACCACAGAGCTCAAGGCTAGACCATGGCACCAAGTGCCACATCCAACCTTGCCTTGAACAGCTCCAGGGACGGTGACTCCACCACCTCCCTGGGCAGCCCATTCCAGTGGCCAATGACTCTCTCAGTGAAGAACTTTCTCCTCACCTCGAGCCTAAACTTCCCATGGCGCAGCCTGAGGCTGTGTCCTCTCATTCTGACGCTGGCCACCATTTAATCTAAGAAAGAACTTAAACATCATTAACAGCTTTAATATTGCTACTCTATACACCCATCCACTACTGCCACTAGCACTAGAGATATACCTGCACCTGGAGTACTGCATCCAGTTCTGGAGCCACTGTTACAAGAAGTATGTGGACATGCTGAAGTGTGTCCAGAGAAGGGCCATGAGGGTGCTCAGAGGGCTGCAGCACGTTTCCTGTGAGGACAGACTGCAAGAGTTGGGGCTGTTCAGTCTGGAGAAGAGAAGGCTCCCAGGTGAACATCTTATGGCCTTCCAGTATCTGAAGGGGGCTACAAGAAAGCTGGGGAGGGACTTTTTAGGCTCTCAGAGAGTGACAGGACTAGGGGGAATGGAGCATAGTATGTAGGTAAATCTTCACAGAAGAAATGATATGAATGAACAGGGGAGCGTACGGCAGGGTACCCAGGGTGCAAACCTCTGATGAAATTCATGCTCTCCAAAGAAAGACACAGGGAGCAGAGGTGGGTTTTCCATTCCCCAAACAGCTTAGCAGCCCCCCCAGACTGTAGCCTGGCTTTACTGGAGGCAGCTTCTGCTGACACAAGAGATGGATGTACATACAAATCCCATTAGCATTGGAAACAGGTGCCTGCTTAACTTTCCCACACATTAGCAAAGGACTAGGCTCCTAAAGGTACCTCACGAGGTAACAGAAAATTGTTGCTGTACATGTTGCACTTCTTTAGCATTCGTCTGTGATACAGCAGTATGCTTACATCATTTGGAGGTATCTACTTGACACAGTCCTGTCTATCACAAAGAGACATTTTGGAGCCAATCCAGCATGCTTTCCCATTACCTTCAATGCAAGTCTGTAAATACAGAACTCGTGTGTATCTTGTTTGCATACTGATTGCCCATGTCCCAAATCAATCTGGTGCTGGTTTTCAAGGACTACAGCCTCCGTTGAGCCCTAGTTTTTACTGAATGCTTGTCAGCAAGGATATATGCTTGATTTTCTTCCCCCCCTCCCTTTTGTGGCAAGTTTTTCTATCTCCTGTAGCAACAATTAAAGTTTATTTGTGAGCTAAGGAAAGTTATACCCTTTGTGACGGCGTGTCGTGGGGCTTCGTTTAATCCTGTGGGGTATTTGGGTGCATTCTGTTGGAGGAAGGCTGTAAGGAGTAAAAGAAAAAAGCTGTAGGAATCGGTAAAACTGGCGAGATCTGGAGTCCTGGAAGGTGCCAATCTGTTAATTACCATTCTTGGAGGGGGGGGAGAACCCAAGATGTGATGAAAATAGGGCCCCATCGTTAAAACTCGCTGCGTTTTCCTCTCCTGCCCCTGAATGTTGTTAACAATGTTGCACTCTGGTTAAGTAAAAATCTAAAACTGCAGTGAAGTGTTAGTAATCGGTTCCTGAGCAGATTCCCTAATGCTATTCACTTTTCCCTGCTAATCTTCCTGTGTGAGTTACAACAATGCAGCACCAAATGAGAAGGAAATGTCAGGTTATGTTTCAGGGCCAGCCTCCTGCCCACCCTCCATCTGTGCTGATGTCAGTGCTTATTGGAACATATGCTGCCTGTTGCTCACTGACCATCTGTTAGCTGAGCTGATGAAGTGTTCCCGTTGCTGGGACAACCCGGCCCTTGATTGCCAGTGGCACCGCAAACATTTTCCGCTCAGGTTTCACTTTTATCTGTGCTCTGGAATGGCAGCCCCGCTGTGGTGTGGGTTACCCCAGCCCCTGCTTTTTCCCTCCGCTTGCGGCGGCAGCGCGGTCGAAATTGGAGTTAGGGGGTTTAGGGCGAATAGGAAAGCCGGCAGCCGGGGCTAAGGTGCCTCTGATAAGACTTCTGGCGTTACAGGCTGGGATGTGGAGGCAGGCGCAATTTCTGGGGGGAGCCCAGGCTGAAGGGAGCCTGTGCGGTGGCTGTCAGACAGTGCGTGGTGAGACTGCGGCCGGAGCTGCGCAGAAGCACCTCGAGGTGTGCGAGGAGACCAGAGGGGTTTTCGGGGACAAGCGAAGGGCAGGAGCCGGGCGATGTTTCCCTTGGTTAAGTCACTTGCTCTGTGACTGCTGTGTGTTGTCGTTGTGCCTGGCAGCCACAAATCTTTCAGACATAACTGAATCCAAATGTAGCCGTGCCTCTGTGGCAGGCCTCGGCTGGTGGAGTGAAAGCCGCAGCAGTGATAATAAAACCGTTTGTCCACATGCAGCCTTTTTGTGGCTGTGTCTGGTGATCTTTCCCCCTCTTTTAAAAATGTCTACAAACATTAATCAATCCTCGTGACAAGCCTGTGGGGCTGGCAGGTGGTATTCCCATTTTAAAGAGGCAGAAGCAAAGTGTGAGAGCTGGCACGAGAAGCAAGGCATGCCCACACCTCCCAGTCCTTGCCTGCTGAGATCACTAGACCATATTGCCCTTCGTTACACACCAAGAGCCCCAGCTCAGCCATGGTGCCAAGAGAAGCTGCATACCAGACCCGAGAGCCAAGTAGACAGTGTCCTGCGGTTGTTTCCATCATATATGCGAAGGGAAGAGAGCAGTGTCTGATAAATGAACTTTGCTGGTGAAGGTGACTACAAGAGCTAGGGTGAAAAGGGATGGTCTTTAGGCTGTGGAAGATCTGGATGTTTGGTAGCGTTGAAGTTGTGGAATGTCTTGGTCTCTCGTGTCAGCGTGCTGGCATCCCACGCTGTTTTCTCCATTTACCCTGGGGTTTTGGTCCCCAGATGACAGCAGTCAGTTACATGATACCTTAGCCCCAGCCTCACGGCCAGAGACTCTCCCATCACCCTTCCACTTGCCTCCCTTCTCTTCTATCAAGCCTTTCCTCTTGGGCCTTTTCCTGAAATCCTTTCTCAGGTATGTCATACTTCTGCAGTCCCATAAGAGAGCTTTTTATCCTCTCACTCCTCCAGCCCATCCTTTCTGTCTCCTATCACAGCCCTCTGACAACCATACCTGTAACCTGGCCAGTCAGCTGTACTCTGGCTGGCCTTTGCTTCATGTGCTGCTAAAACTCTCTTTTCTCCTGTTCCTAGCACCAAAATCCTCTTCCCATTTTCCACTGTATCCTGTCAGATATCTATGCTATCTTTCCATCAGACTCAGGTGCAAAGTTGTCAGGAAAAGGGCTGTATATTATTCACCCTACACATCAACAACAGTTTTAATTAAATAACTGAATAGTACAATAATTGTGCTACTTTGAGCTGAGCTGGGGTATTTTGGTGAGAAGAATTACATTCTAGGCTGTGGAAAGGAAACAGTGGTGATGTCTGCTTCACTCATAGGCTTGCTGAGATGTATAACAACAAGAACACAAACATAGATAACAGAGTCTCGCTCTGTTTTTTGGGAGGCTACACTTTTCTCTCTAGCTTGCTGGCTGACTAATCCTTCTGCTTCCTAACTTCCCTGGCCAACCCTCTAAACTCACCTTGAATGTAAGGCAAAGTCTGGGGTAAGGTAGAGGGGTGGGGAGAAGGTATAAGGGTGGTTGAGAGCCCCTCCTGGGGACTCTGGTTTCGTGGGAGGGCTGTTGTGTTTCTGTATTACTTTTTAACTTGCATATTTCTGCATATAGCTGTAGATATTGTAAATATCTGCTTGGATATGATGCTAAGCTGTAAATATAGCTCCATTCATTCAATTTCCAGATCAACTGAGCCTAGTCTGGTTGATTTTACTTAAGTAAAATCCTGATCTAGGGTAGGGTGTCCCTGCCTATGGCAGGGGGGTTGGAACTGGATGATCCTTGTGGTCCCTTCCAAGCCTGACTGATTCTGTGTTTCTAAGTGCATCTTTATGCATGCTCAGAGACTACGTGATGTGTATGGTAGAGATGGATAAGATATGTAACTCACTGACCTAATTGTAGGTGTTATTAATATTACACAACTTCATCATAAGTTGCTATTTCAGAATGTTCTGGCACAACAAGCCGAGGATGAGTAGGTGAACAAATTACCACGAGGCCAGTAAGTGTGGGGATTGCCTCATCTGCCTTGCTGGGTCTTTGTGGTGTGTGTGAGGTTGTGCACTGTGCTTTATTCGAGAGGCAAGTTGGGTCTCTTGCCTCTGTTGTGGTTATGATAAAAGCATTTATCTGAGGTCTATCGCAACTACCACAATGGGAGCCTGAGCAATCAACATTTACACCCTCTCTTGTAGCAACTTGCTTCATGCTGGTCTGCTTGGAAATCTACTTTGGTGTCCTTGTGCCTTGCCAGAACGGTGCAGATGTGCCAGTGGGTAGGCAAAAAGTGGGTGAATCTTTTCTCTCCTGCAAGAATGTCATAGAGCTCGGGGGGTTGGCTGTCTTTACAGGCCTGGGCTGCCGTGCACGTTGAATCAAAACGATGCAGAATTTAACACTTTGCTTTCACATCAGACAACTTGATTTTCCCTCAGCCAGAAAACACGACGCAAAAGAGGTAGCATGAGCCTCTATCTGCCCAGCCTCCAACAGGATCTGCAGTTCCCAAGTGCTGTTTTTGTAACAGGACAGGACTGCATGTTTGGTGCAGTTTAAATGGCTGCACTGATTTCTGCATGTGCCCGACAAGATGATTCAGTATGATTTTACTGAGCGGTATCTGAACTGTTAGAGCGGTAAATTAAAGTCTTTCAAAGCCTTGAGATGCTACTAAGAAGGCAAAATCAGGCATATGCACATACTTTACCACAAATCTGTAATGTTTGCCCACTTCTAGAGGAGCATATCAGCTAAGGCTTGTGTTGAAATTCCAGATAGCAGTGCCTTTGCCTTCCTGGGTAGCTCTGTAATGGATACTGTTCTCTCCTTAAGTGGTGGTGAAAGTCCCTGGTGCTGTGCCTGTCTACAGCACTGGAAGGCAAACTGCAGATGTTTTGTTGCAAGCACATACACAGTTTTGTGCAAAAAGCAGAGGGGTAGATATAAATTGCCTGTTAAATGTTGCTGAGACAGAGGTTTTAGAGCTAGTTACAGAAACAGGGTTGGGCTGCCAAGGAAGTTCTCACAGTCTCAATGTCTATTGATATTGAGTCCAGCATCAGTAAGTTTGCAGATGACACCAATCTAGGAGCAGGTGTGGATCTGTTGGAGGGTAGGAGAGCACTGCAGAGAGAACTTAACAGGCTGGATGGGTGAGCAGAGGCCAATGGGATGAGACTTAAGAAGGCCAAGTGCAGGGTTCTGCACTTTGGCCACAACAATCCCAAGCAGTGCTACAGGCTGGGGACAGAGTGGCTGGAGAGCAGCCAGGAAGAAAGGCTCCTGAGGGTACTGGTAGACAGTAGCTGAAGATGAGCCAGCAGTATGCCCAGGTGGGCAGGAGAGCCAATGGCATCCTGGCCTGGCTCAGGAACAATGTGGCCAGTAGGACAAGGGAGGTTATTCTTCCCCTGTACTCAGCACTGGTCAGGCCACACCTTGAGTGCTGTGTCCAGTTCTGAGCTTCTCCATTCAAGGAAGATGTTGAGATACTGGAATGTGTCCAGAGAAGGGTGATGAAGCTGGTGAGGGGCCTGGAACACAGCCCTGTGAGGAGAGGCTGAGGGAGCTGGGGGTGTGCAGCCTGGAGAAGAGGAGGCTCAGGGCTGACCTCATTGCTGCCTGCAACTACCTGAAGGGAGGCTGTAGCCAGCTGGGGTTGGGCTCTGCTGCCAGGGAAGCAGCTACAGAACAAGGGGACACAGTCTCAAGTTGTGCCGGGGGAGGTCTAGGCTGGATGTTAGGAGGAAGTTGTTGGCAGAGAGAGTGATTGGCATTGGAATGGGCTGCCCAGGGAGGTGGTGGAGTCCCCATCCCTGGAGGTGTTCTATGGCACCGTTAGATACTGATTTTCAAGAGGCAAGAACTTGATCTCTGCTGTGGCTGCTGAGGTGTTCAGACCTCTGCTTAATCACATCTTTAACAACATTTTCTGAATCTGGATGGTTGGATCCTGTAAGAACAATAAATCCTGGCTTGCACTGCTGTGCTCTGAGGTTTGCAAAGCAGAGTGGCTGTGTGTGCTTTTGTGTAACAATCCTGCCCTCCCCGCGGTGCAGGGGGCAGGCTGCCACTAACATCAGTTGCATGAGGATTTGCTTTGCGCTGCCCAGACTCTGGAGATCACTCTCTGCACAAATTAATTAAAAGATGCCTTAGGTAGGTGTCCAGCCGGCACAGAAGGAACCCAGCTCTGTTACTAGTCTGCAATCCTCAGTTTTCCAGCTGTCGCTATGTAATACGGTCTCCCCCTCACGTAATTCCTTCCTGTAGTCCAATAGAAGTCCTTTAAAGAAGGAAAAAAGAAAGAAAGAGGAACAACAAGCAAGTAATCCTGTCATACGATCTGCCTCAGTAGTTTGGGGCCTGTTTCTCTTTCAGGGGCTGTGAGCATGCTTTGAGGTGCACAATAGAGATGCCTTCTCCATTGACTGTGGAGCTCAATGAGGCAAACTGGGCAGCAGCCCCAGTAACAGCAGCAGCAGCAGCAGTGGTGCAGCGCAGTAATGGGCCCAACTGTTAACTGATTTAACACTCTGCCAGCTGCAGTCCCTGAGCTCAGAGAGGAGCGGCATGCCTTTGAATATTACCTTTCAGCCAATTAGACATATGTCACGTTCATAAAACCTTTCGTGTGTGCTCCTGTCCGGGGGAGGGTCTGCTGAGGAGAAGGAAGTAACGGCATTACCTGCCTGCCTCCCTCCCTCCTGGATGCATGGTCCCTCCCTCAAGCAGGAATTTCTTCTTCTTTCTGCTGTTATTTTCTGCACTGCTGCAAGTGCCTGGAGAGGGTTATGAGAGAAAGAGAAGCTCCAGGGGTGGGTTTTTTTGACAGTATTTCAGGCTACATGGGCTAAGAAGACTTTAACAGAAATGGTGGGTTTGAGTCAGTAGATTGGAATGAGATTTCTTTCATTACCTAAGCACAGAAGGTTAACAACATCATCATCATCTCAATTGGCCTGAGTTTGTTTCATGTGTGAAAAAAACACTCAGAGGAGCACTGGATCCAGGTGAAGTAAATGAGTATTCAGGTGCCAGAAGACAAGTGCCAAATGTGAATGTAAGGTACAAGTGACACTGTCAGTAGTGAGCTGCGGCTCAGGGAGAGCACCATGAGCATTCTCCAAAGGAGCAGCAGCAGCAGCAGCAGCAGCAGCAGCAGCAGCTGCACCACTGATCTGGGGTAACCCCCACAGCTGCTCCACGGTCAATGCCTTTAGGAGTGGGAGGTATGCAGGAAATGGATGTCATGGATGCTTATTCTCAGAAGGAGTGTAGAAGGAGAAAGTGTTTATACTGAGCACAGAAGAGATGTGCTACTCTTTATTCTTTCAGATTGAATATTTTTATTTCAGTAGGACTTAGATTCTTACTTCAGTCATGTCAGTTTCTTTATGCTTTTCATATTAAAAAAATACATTATTAAAAGGCATGTTAAATCATCAACTGTATCAGGAGCAGTGTGGCCAGTAGGACAAGGGTGGTTATTCTTCCCTTGTACTCAATGCTGGTCAGGCCATACCTTGAGTCCTGTGTCCAGTTCTGGGCTCCTCAATTCAAGAGTGATGTTGAGATACTGGAATGTGTCCAGAGAAGGGTGATGAAGCTGGTGAGGGGCCTGGAACACAGCCCTGTGAGGAGAGGCTGAGGGAGCTGGGGGTGTGCAGCCTGCAGAAGAGGAGGCTCAGGGGTGACCTCATTGCTGTCTACAACTACCTGAAGGGAGGCTG
The DNA here is from genome assembly GCA_013400475.1 of Tricholaema leucomelas. Taxonomy (NCBI): domain Eukaryota; kingdom Metazoa; phylum Chordata; class Aves; order Piciformes; family Lybiidae; genus Tricholaema lacrymosa; species Tricholaema leucomelas. Next base: position 19,060 of record WAAF01003001.1, on the reverse strand, counting down.
TAGCCAGCTGGGGGTTGGGCTCTGCTGCCAGGGAAGCAGCTACAGAACAAGGGGACACAGTCTCAAGTTGTGGTGGGGGAAGTATAGGCTGGATGTTAGGAGGTAGTTGTTGGCAGAGAGAGTGATTGGCATTGGAATGGGCTGCCCAGGGAGGTGGTGGATTCGCTGTCCCTGGAGGTGTTGAAGCAAAGCCTGGCTGAGGCACTTAGTGCCATGGTCTGGTTGATTGGCCAGGGCTGGGTGCTAGGTTGGACTGGATGATCTTGGAGGATCTCTGATTGCTTCTACGAGATTCTGTGAGATGTGCTAAATCAAGACACACCATGGCAAGGTTTTAAAGTAATAAATACAGGATGGTGTGTTTAAAATTACAAAAGTCAGTTCACTTAATAACAAGTGAATCACAGCTAAGACATTGAGTCAAAATTAATAACATGTTCAAAAAAATACAAATAAATGTACAGCCATGTGAAAATCAAACTATCCTGGGGATGGGGAATAATGGACAGACAAACATTTGTTTTTAAATCCTAACCTAAAGCTTTCGAGCTGGCACTTGTTGCTTACACCACTGGTGAGCAGAAATGAGTGATCTAGAGCTATGGGAAGGGTGCTTGCTTTTCCCACTGGAGGTGGGAGTCTTGCACAGGGTTTAAATGCTATCAGTTTTGGACAAGTGTGTGTGGTATGCAAGAAAAGAGTGGAATAAGTAATGGCTATAACTTCTGTACCTTGGGAGAGGAGTGCCGAAACTAATCACAGAATCATAGGATCAACCATGTTGGAAGAGACCTCCAAGATCATCCAGTCCAACCTAGCACCCAGCCCTGTCCAATCAACCAGACCATGGCTAGGCTGGTCTCTGAATAAGTGTGATTGATTTATTCAATTTTAGCTTTCCCAAGATTATTCTGGGTTTTCCTCCTCAGTCTCTTCCATCATCTCCCCAGTAGGATGTCCTCTGGCTGAGACTTTTAGTGCTTGGTAATCAGAGAGAAGTGCTTTTCAAGGGCAGTGAGGCAATATACATTTTGGGGTGAGGATCATGCTGGCCCTAAACAAGCAGGAGTATATTCAGTCTTTTCCACACCTGAAGAAATGTTTCAGGTCAGTTTTGTAGGATGAAGCTATCTTTTTGAATACATTCTTCCCTTCCCATATTTTGACCAGCTTCGGGCAGTGATGACAGGATTATGGAGTGGTAATACATACACTGAAGTAAGATGCTATTTGAAAGATCATAGAATCATAGAGTCAGTCAGGGTTGGAAGGGACCATAAGGATCATCTAGTTCCAACCCCCCTGCCATGGGCAGGGACACCCTCCCCTAGATCAGGCTGCCCACAGCCTCATCCAGCCTGGCCTTAAACACCTCCAGGGACGGGGCTTCAACCACCTCCCTGGGCAACCTATTCCAGCCTCTCACTGTTCTCATGCTGAAGAACTTTCTCCTCAAGTCCAGTCTGAATCTCCCCACCTCCAGCTCCTCTCCAAGATGCAGTCAGGCAAAGACTTTAAACCAGCATAAGCTGTCAGTGGTGATAAAAGTGATAGTTCTGCAATTCCCTGTTTCTGGCTGCTTATTCTTGCCCATGTAGTATTCTCTGCATTTAGCATACTTTTCCTGCCCTAATGGTGAGCTGGAGCAGATTCAGCTGGATTTGGGAGAGAGGCAATTGAGTGTAGCTGGATCCATTTTCCCCAGTCTAGTTCATTGCATGACTGTGCAAAACCTTGTGTAAGTTGGCAGGACATGGTGTCACCAAGGATGGAATTGAACAGCTGGGTCAGGGAGAGAGCAGGACCACTTATTTTCTATGCTAACATTACTTTATTGTCTCCATTTTTATTGTCTGGCCCATTTTTAGCAGCTGGCTCACCTGCTAAAAGAAGCTGCTTGACAAGATCTCACGAAGTACAAGTGTCTTGTCCAGCCAACAGCCGGTGAGCTAAGATCAGGCATTTCTCTTGCTCATAGTTCTTGTGTCAGATTTCTTAGAAAGCTTCTTGCAGGTGTTACTAACTCTAGGCTTTGGATCTGATAACTTTCTCAGTGGGGTAGTTCAGTGTTGCTGGGCAGGGTTTTGATGATGATCTTTTTATCTGAGTACATAGTTTGTGGGTAAAAAAATAGACTCTGAACCAATTTCATGGAACTGGTTGTTCTAGTTTGAGCCTAGCTGGGATATTTTGGTGAGAGGAATTAGATTATAGACTGTGAAAAGGAAACCATGGTGATGTCTACTGCACTCATAGGCTTGCTGAGATGTATAAGAACAAGAGCACATATATAGATAACACAGTTGCTCTTTGGCTGCCTCCCTTCTCTCTAACCTGCAGTCTGTGTGACTAAACCTTCTGCTTCCTAACCCCCCTGGCCTATCCTCCAAACTCACCTTGAACATAAGGTAAAGTCTGGGATAAGGTAGAGAGGTGGAAGGGTGGTTGGGAGCCCCTCTTGATGACTCTGTTTTCTGGGAGTGCTGTTGTGTTTCTGTATTACTTTTTAACTTGTCTATTTCTGTCTATAGCTGTATCTGTTGTAAATATCTGCTTGTATCTTGTGCTAAGCTGTAAATACAAAGCTTCATTCTTAATTTTCAGCTTGGCTGAGTCTAGTCTGGGTGATTTTCTTAAGTGTGGGGGGGTGGGCAACAACCAAACCATCACACTGGTAAGTTTACACCAGTAAGAAACAACACAATGTATTTTCCCTGTGGAAGCATGTCAGATACTTACTTCACAGGTCTTGTATAACATTGTCTTTTTCGTCTTTCTCTGCCAAATCTTCACTGAGGCAATCTTGCAAACTGTGTTGATTTCCATCATCAGTCATTTAGTTGGTATGGTTTGGAACTTCCATATGTTTTTGCATTTGAATCCATTACAAATACACAAGTATCCATCAGTTTGGCAGGAATGGGTATTACACATCTGTAACTCATAAGCTTCAAGACAAGCTTTGGGTGATGATGACTCAGGCATCCACTGAATGTCCAAATTCCCTTTGGCATCAGTTGTTCAGCCATTACTTGTTGGATCTAGCATAGTGGGTTTACATTGCAGGAATCATCTCCAAATTTCTGATGAACAGGCTGCATGCAGCTCTTGCTGGAATAAGCAATCTTTGCATGGGGGAAGCTGTCTGGAGTCAATTACATCCCTTTTGGCAGAGAGCGGTTGATAACGGCATCAGTTGTTGCACTTTTAGGGACAAACAGATGGCATGTGAATTCTTGTCGTTTCTGAAAGAAGCCTGGTGAAAGCTCCCAGGCTTGTCCAAACACCGAAAACTTATACTGAAAATGGCATTTTCTTTACATGAATTCTAGAGCTCCCAGCTTTCCTTTGTCTGAAATCATCAACAACAACAAAAGAAACACTAAGAGCAGTGCATCCCAAAAAGACTTGCAGGTCAATGGGTACTCTGCATGTGCTGTCCCCAGGACAGCACACTGTTGTGTTGCCATCAGTGGGTGGTGTTTCGTGTCTCATGCATTAGCCAATGTCTATGTTACTGTTGGATTTTACTCATCATTTGAGCATGCAGTGTAGCATGCATATTCTGGGCTCCTCAATTCAAGAGAGATGTTGAGATGCTAGAACGTGTCCAGAGAAGGGCAACAAAGCTGGTGAGGGGCCTGGAGCACAGCCCTGTGAGGAGAGGCTGAGGGAGCTGGGGGTGTGCAGCCTGCAGAAGAGGAGGCTCAGGGCTGACCTCATTGCTGCCTACAACTACCTGAAGGGAGGCTGTAGCCAGCTGGGGGTTGGTCTCTTCTGCCAGGCAACCAGCAACAGAACAAGGGGACACAGCCTCAAGTTGTGCCAGGGGAGGTCTAGGCTGGATGTTAGGAGGAAGTTGTTGTCAGAGAGAGTGATTGGCATTGGAATGGGCTGCCCAGGGAGGTGGTGGAGTCACTGTGCCTGGAAGTGTTCTAGAAAAGCCTGGCTGAGGCACTTAGTGCCATGGTCTGGTTGATTGGCCAGGGCTCTGTGCTAGGTTGGACTGGATGATCTTGGAGGTCTATTCCAACCTGGTTGATTCTATGACTCTGATTCCTTCTTTAGTGGTGCTTTGAGAAGTCTCATTTTCTTATGACAGTCTTTGGTTAGTAGGACAGAGAGGATCACAATCGAATAGAGATGTGATGTACTTTACTGCTGTGGTTTACACACCCCTGCACACCATCTTTTAAGCAAGAGTTAGATGAAGTTTGGCTTGCTGATAGAACAAAAGAAAAATCTGCCTTTTATTTGGATGTTGTGGCCTGCAGTTGTGTCCTTGAAATAAATGCTGGTAGTGGATCCTTTTGTATTTCTCACCACGTTTTGTTGTTATTGCCTGGTAAATGTTTAACAGTGTATTAACTTCCTGACTTTCCCCACCTTCGTTTGGTTCAGCTGAGCAGAGATGCCTTGTTAACACCTCTCAGCCTTTGGAGAAGTCTTTGTTAATAACACAGGCAGATGGGATAGTGATGATTTCAGGGGGGCTCTGGTAGATTTTTTTTTCCCCCCATCTGACTAACTAAACTAAGTCTCAGTCAAAGAGGTTTATCCATTGCTCTGTTCTTGCTGAAGGGCTTAAGTCTTCCTTCTATCCTGTTAGCATGGTATGAAGAAGCCATGTGCCTTTGACTTAATTCAGTTCTGAGGAGCGAAAAGGCTGCAGCTCACTCTCACTGCTTACTTTTGATGTCTGTTGTCCTCTGTAGAACTCCTCTGCACAGCACCACTCGGATTCTTATTGATTTTTCACTTGCCTGCTTTCAGCTCTGTGTTCAGCACTAAATTATCTTTGGCAAGCATATCCATCAACAAGTTGTCTGGATACATGGTCTGCTTTCTCCTTGTCATGCTGGCTGATACGTAACCTAGTGTCGCCTTCAAAGCTGGTCTCTTGGACTCCAAAGGCTTTATTTCTCACTTGAAATATTATTTATTGGTTCACACTTTTTCTTGGTTTGAGATAAAATATTCTATCATAGCTGGAGTAACAAAGACACTTTCTGACGATTGCAGAGGTCACTTGGTATATACAGAGTATTTCTGTGCAGAATATTCTATCTTATATTCTTCAGTGCTGTTATTTTGGCTGTCTTTAAAGCACAAATAGAAACACCACCAGTAATTCTTTCAGCCAGTTTCTCTACAGCTGTTTCTTTGCTGTATTCCTTACTTGCTCCTCAGCGTGTGGTGTACTACATATTGCAAGCAATTACTAGTACTTTGTCTTTACATGTATTTGCTGGGGAGCTTCTTTACTGTAAGGGTCACAGAGCACTGGAACAGGCTCCCCAGAGAGCTTGTGGGGTCTCCTTCTCTGGAGACTTTCAAGGCCTGTCTGGATATGTTCCTCTGTGATCTGTGTTAGATAGGATTGTCCTGCTCTGGCAGGGGTTTGGACTCGATGATCTCATTGGGTCCCTTCCAACCACTAACATCCTGTGAGCCTGTGACATGTTTTGAGGGCTGCAGGTTTTAAGTTTTGGGCTTTTTTTCTGGTAGCAGGCACATTTGTTCTCCTTGGATCCATGTTTCTTTGTTTTCCTGGAAGTTTCTCCCTTCTCCTTTGATCAAATGACATCCCAAAACCTGCACTTGGCCTTCTTAAATCTCATCCCATTGGCCTCTGCCCACCCATCGAGCCTGGCAGGGTCTCTCTGCAGGGCTCTCCTATCCTCCAACAGATCAACACCTGCTCCTAGCTTGGTGTCATAATGATAATCTCAGAGGTCTATTCCAGCCTCAGTAATCTGTGATTCTGTGATTTTTGAGGCCGGATGAGGCACTTAGTGCCATGGTTTAGTTGATTTAGAAGGGTTAGGTGACAGGTTGGACTCAATGATCCTAAAGGACCCTTTTCCAACCTGGTTAACGAGGGCACAAGTGAAACCACCATCCTCACTGCAGATGTCCATTTTCACAAGGCATGCAGGAATTTAGCATCTTGAAATAGAACTTCAACCTTCATCACACCTTGTTGAAACTGGCAAGTTAACTCAAAGGCCACTAAGAGAGCTGGACATATGTAAAGATAGGGAAATGGGCACAAAATTGTCAAACAATCCTTTTTTCAGTAAACTTGGTTTGAAACAGAGGTCAAACATAAAGCTCTTATCTCTGTGCAGTGCTATCCCATCTGCTCCCATTGACTTTGCTGCAGTTGTGAATCCTTGATGCTCTGGACACTTTCTAATATTCTGATGTGTTTAGGAACCTGATGTGGAGGTCACTTCTTCTAATGACTTCTGTCCTTTGAAAATGTGAGGTATGATGGATATGGACCTAGTGTGAGGTACAATGAATATGGACATAGCTCTTCAAATGCAAGATATTGTCCCATTTAAAACTTGCACTGCATGCTTGAAATAATTGGTTACTCTTGCCCTTACTTCCTTTTATTTGTTTGTTTGTTTTGTTTTTAATGCCTTGGAAAACTTGAGAGCCAAACATAGATACCCTACCTTGTCTTTGAGCAGGATAATCAAGGTAATTAGCCAAGACAACTTCTCAGTCTATGCAAAGTGGAGCTGAGGAAACTAGGAGCAATTTCTCCTGTGAAAGAGATACTCGAAGTTAGCTCCAGCTTCTCAGCAACTGCTGTCAACTTGAGAATTCAGTCACCATGCAAACGAGAAAGGACAAAGCCAAAGCAAGAGGAAAAAGGAAAACAAGACACTTAAGGCTATCCCAGTGGGGATTAGATGAAGATCCCTTTACAGGAACTCTTGACACTCCAGACACAAGCTTAAGAGACTCTCCTGAATTAGACGTGTCAGAAAGCAGAGCTAACAATAGCTGCTGGACCCAGCAGGCTGAGCCATGCTCCCTGGAGGCTGCACTGTCTGACAGAAATTAGTTACTGGGGCAGAAGAGGTGAAAGAAGGAGAGAGTCAGAAAGAACCACACTTCTCCTCTCAGGCCCTGTAAGCAACGTGAGCAGGATGCACTTCTTGTGGGTGGCTGTGGTAACTCCCATTTAGAACAGTGCTGTGTGACAACTGCTGCCAGTAAGGTGTGCAGCAGTGTTTAAGATCTTATCTGCCACAAGCAAGTACAGATTTTACAGCTGAACTAAGTCATCTGAGGTGCTTACAGATGGTGGAATACACATCATAATTGTTTGGCTGTAGAGGAGCACTGTGGCAGCAGTGAAGAGTTACATCCCTAACAAGGTGGCATTTTGTATTTCCATTGCAGTGGCATACTTCAAACCATGGCAGGACACATTGGTGCCACACATGCTTGTCGCTTTCATGGCTGCCAAAGACTGATGGGCCATGCATGCCGTGGCTCTTTTGCCTCACTGCTGTTGTATCTTGGAGGACGTGTTGGGTAGGAGTGCCCCAAGCACTTCCATCATTGCTGGTGTTGAGGAATGGTGGAAGCATTCTCTTATGTATAGCCTCCAGGGGATTCCTGCACACCATGTATCATAGCAGCACTTGTAAAAGTGCTTCAGTTTTAACCTGTAGGAAGAAATGAAGAAATGGTTTGGAGATGTGTATCTTCCAGAAACATTATTTCTTAGCTCCAGAAGAGAAGAGGAGGCTCAGGGTCGACCTCATTGCTGTCTAAAACTACCTGAAGAGAGGCCGTAGCCAGGTGGGGGTTGGTTTCTTCTCCCAGGCAAGCAGCAACAGAACAAGGGGACACAGTCTCAAGTTGTGCCAAGGGAGGTCTAGGCTGGATGTTAGGAGGAAGTTGTTGGCAGAGAGAGTGATTGGCATTGGAATGGGCTGCCCAGGGAGGTGGTGGAGTTGCCATGCCTGGAGGTGTTCAAGCAAAGCCTGGCTGAGGCATTTAGTGCCATGGTCTGGTTGATTGGCCAGGGCTGGGTGCTAGGTTGGACTGGATGATCTTGGAGGTCTCTTCCAATCTGGTTGATTCCATGATTCTAAGTGTGCTGTTACGTATTGATAGTTTAGCAGTGTGTGCAGCTGAGAGGATCCACACAGGGAGGCTGGGGCAGAAACCCTGGCAGTAGAGGGCTGCAAAATGTCTAATTCAAGACATTAATGCCATTCTGTTCAACTTCATCTGTTCTGTAGAGTGGTTTTTGACACTCCTCTAAAGCACACCGAGATTTAACATTTGAGACCCCTTGTCATTAACTCCATCAGCTACTGTTTTTCTAACGCTTCCCTTCATGTGAGTGTCAGATTTTTCACTTGCAAATATCTCCAGAACAACCCTTCTCATCCAGAGGAAGCAAAAGGTAATTGCTCTCCTTAATGAGCGTGGACTAAAAGAGGAGGAAACCTTCCTGTTCTCTGTGAACACAGTTCAGGTCCGTCATGGGTAGTGTTTGATGTGCCTGAACTTCTTCAAATGAACTGTAAAGCCTGGGTCCTACCTCTGCTTATTGAATGTCTCCTGGTACGTTTCACAGCTATCAAGTGCCAACTTGCCCATTGCAGCTAAATTCCAGTTTGGATAATTGGATTTCACTTCTCCATCTCCCTCACATGGTTTCAGTTCTCTTTTGCATATTTTGTCCTGAACTGATGGCTAGCACTTTTTAGGCAAACCTGCTTCCTTGTGCCCCAGAAGCCAAGGGCAACCTCATTTTAACAGCTGTCTTGCGTGGCATTACCTACAGGCTGAATCCAAAGGAGTCCTCACTCCAGCTGGTGTTCCTCTTAATTTCATTCAGTGCTAATGTTGTGAGGAGAAGATTTAAGTAAGGACTGTGAATCCTAAGTATAAATTAAAGCAGCCTCTGGTGCTAGTACTGGATTTCATTCCTTCTCTTCAGATGTGGGACACCAAAAAGGCTGTTCTGTCAGCACCCAGGTGCAGCAGTGGGGTTTTGGTCTATGTGTTCCTCAGATAAAAGAGTGTTGTGGAATGCCCAGGGTTAAAATAGCTTGTATATTGATATTTTCATTGTTGTGCAATATCTTTAATAGGCTAACAGCAAGGCTGGTGATAAAAGTCCCGTGGTTTGGGGTTTCTTTAATTACCAATAGGTGAACATGCTTAAAAATGAGTTTCAAAGGTTTCAATAAGAGTCCTGAGAACAAGGAAACTTCTGAGAACTACAGGTGTGAAGCTGTAAAGTCTTCATATGCTAAAAAAAAAGGGAGGAATCTTTAGCACTTGAGCATTTGTCATTTATTCAGCTGTCTTTTAAGTGTTGCTTCAAATACAGCAAGAGCTGAAAAGGGACAGCCTCTTAACAGTGCTTTTTTCTTTCCCTTTCCCTTCTCTCTTTCCCCTTCTCTCTTTCCCCTTCTCTCTTTCCCCTTCTCTCTTTCCCCTGCTCTCTTTCCCCTTCTCTCTTTCCCCTGCTCTCTTTCCCCTGCTCTCTTTCCCCTGCTCTCTTTCCCTTGCTCTCTTTCTTTCTCTGTTTAATAAACATACACTAGATACAAATTTAGCCAACAAAGGTTGGTGTAGAGTGTATGTATGTATAATGTATACACAAAAGGCTTATTCAAAATACAAAGCAACCCCTTGGCAGGGTTTAATTTTCCTTAACTGGTTTCCATTTTCCTTTAAATTTGGGGTGGGAGTTGGGGGTAGAAATCAGAATCCTTGTTATAAACACAAAAATAGTAACAAAGTTCCTGGTATTGTTGATGTTACAGTTCTTAACAAGGAAACATAGAATCAGCCAGGTTGGAAGAGACCTCCAACATCATCCAGTCCAACCTAGCACCCAGACCTAGTCAATCAAGGAGACCATGGCACTAAGTGCCTCAGCCAGGCTGTTGGCATGGGGGCTCCAGAACTGGATGCAGTACTCCAGGTGGGGTCTCAGCAGAGCGGAGTAGAGGGGGAGAATCACCTCCCTCCACCTGCTGGCCACACTTCTCCTGATGCAGCCCAGGCTCTGCTTGGCTTTCTGGGCTGCAAGTGCAGTTTCCTAGCTTTCATCTTGCCTGTCACAGCCAATTAGTCAATGGTGACTATATGCAAGTGCAAGCACATCATGAAAAATCAAGTGTTGACTATAATGGTACATTATATACATATATACACCTCCAGGAAGTGTTAGTGAAACAGAGAAAAGAACCTCCTGGTCTTCCATTTGCTTCCTTATCATCCTTTGCTGAAAAAATAACTTTTTCCCTGGAGATTGACAGCACAACCTTGTGCTACATGGTGAAGACACATGCATGTCGTGCCCGAAAGCCTGCATATGATGCATTCCACCTCTAAGTCCTGCAATCAAACAAAGCCTGAGACCTATCCTGATACAGGGTAGGGTGTCACTGCCTATGGCAGGGAGGTTGGAACTAGATGATCCTTGTGGTCCCTTCCAAGCCTGACTGATTCTATGACCTCTGCAGTGCACAAAATCCTCTTGTGATTCTAATATGTGCATAAAGCAGGCAGCTAGAACTTCGTCCCCACGAAGATTTCCAGTGCCTCTCCATTTACCTGTTTTTTGAGAAGCAAGCAGAGGTGAAATCCACGTTACCAGGAGGCATTCTGGTTTCTCACATCTGATTGAAGGGATTGCCTTTGGCTTCCCCTGCAAAACCCAGCAGCCAGACACAAAGCAGTTTCTAAGCATTTTTCACTCTTCAGCAGCCTGAGACACCTTTCCTTGGGGCAGCAGTTCTGCTTGCAAAAAGCCAATCATCTCATCAAAGCCCCACACTCTGGAGAACGTGGGCTGTGCCACCATGGGGCTGCTTTTCAAGGAGGCATCTGTGCTTAGCATATGGCAACTATTTATTATAGCTGTTGCATTGAGAAACAACAATTCCCATGATAATTGTTTCTCGTATATCAAGATGCTTCGATCTCTGTTTCCCACAACATTCTGCTTGTCTGGTATGTGTGTGCCAATGTCACCACAGTCCTAGCAGACAGTTGTCTATGTTTTGTCATTACTGAGGGTAAACAGACATGACTTGAGTGGGAAGGAGAGCGGGGGAAGTGGACTGCTAATTTAGTCTGGCTTTAATACTGCTCTGTGAAAGAAGTACTGAATGATTTGTGGGCAATATTTACAAACCTCCCCTCCCTCAACCCACCCATCCTTTTTCTTCAAGCACACATTGTTTAAGGGCATTAATGCTTATTATTTGCCAGAATGCAGGGCAGACACTGCTTGGTTTTGCAAAGGGATAGGGAAATTTTCTGCCCCTGCCACCAACTAGTGGCTCTGTTCATTATTCCAGAAGAAATACTCTGTGTTCACTTGAAAATATGTAACTTGTATGGACATTTACTCACACGTGCATCCATACACTTTCTGCACCTATGTACAATATACACCTTTCCTCCTTTTGAATATGGTAATTACATATGTACCTTTCATATGGGAGGTGTCAAAATCCCTACGTGATAAAGAAATAGAGAAAAGAGAAAAGAGAAAGAAAGGAAAAAAGAAAGGGAAAGGAAAAAGGGAAAGGGGAAGGAGAAGGAGAAAGAAAAAAGGGAAAGGGGAAGGGAAAAGGAAAAAGGGAAAGGGGAAGGGGAAAGGAAAAAGGGAAAGGGAAAGGAGAAGGGGAAGTGGAATAGGAAGGAAAGAGGAGAGGGAGAGGGAGATGGAGAGGGAGAGGGAGAGGAGATACACTATACAGTAGCTTCCCACTGCCTTGTCACCAGCAAGACCTCAACTTTTTCCTGTCTGACGTGGCTATAATGTTCCTTTTGACTTTGACTTTAGAAAACATTACAGGATCACAGGATGCTAGGGGTTGGAAGGGACCCAAGGAGATCATCAAGTCCAATCCCCCAACAAGGTTACAGGGACCAGTTCTGAGAACAGGTATGCCATTGCAGCAGTTCAGTGTCCAGGCTCTGTGCTTGCACCAACCTGCAACTCCATAGACTTTCAGCACCAATGGTCTGTCCTGTGCCAGGTGAGATTTGCATAGATGACATTTGATAATGCTTCCTTTTACAATTTTCTTGTTGCTTTGTATTTTTGTTTGGAAGAGAGAGGGGAAAGGATGCACCATTTAGTAATTAATGAAAGCACCTGGAGATGGCTGAGCAAAAGCAACAGCTAAACATTTCCACAGACAGCCAGATCCAGTCCTGAGAATCTCTAAGCATTAAAAAGCATTATTCAATTTAAATAAATATCCCCCCAGGATTTAAATTAAAAGCTAGCATTTAAGTTTGATGAAGCAGTCCAGGATTAGGTAGGAAGGTTGTTAACTCCTATAGTATTTTACCATAGCTTGTGCTACAGCAAAGCTCAGGCGTAGCCAGGATTCAACCTCAGCCCATTCTGTGTGTGCTTGAAGCAGAAAGAAGAGTCTATTAGTTTTTGAGAAATTAGGTTCTGTTCAAAATACAGCATTACTCCCTTAGAAAGGACCCAACCTCTCCATGCCATGGTGAGAGCTTCAATGACACTCAGCATTTGTAAATCTGACTTTTGGCCATTTGTGCAGCACTGATGTACTTACATTAACCAGAAGACATTCTCATGTGCCATGTTGTTGTGCAAGTTCATCTGAGTTTAGCCAACTTGTCTGCTTTCCTGTTAAAACCTGGGATCAAACAGTTTCGGTTGTGTGTTGAGGTGGTGCAGCTCTTAGTGAAGTTACATGACTGCTGCTTTCTACCCTGCTAACTGGGTCTTGTATTTGCATGTAAAAGTCTGACTTCATAATGCTGCTTTATTTTTGGCTTTGTGCAAGCTGTTTCTAGTTGAATCAATAGCAAAACGGCTCCTTAAGGCAGATAAATATGTAATTAGCAGAAATAATGGAGCAGTAGTCAGTCAGCTGCAAAACTGATGCTTCCTCTAAACGTGTATAAGGCACTTTATTTAGTTGGCATGTTGCTAACATCTATTAAGTCAAATTATGAGAAGTGTTTTGAGGCCTTTCACACAGAATGTGAAGCTTTTCGTTCCTTATTTACATGTGTGAATATATATGCATGGAGATTTCAACCCATGAATTAACTCCAGAGGAAAACAAACCACCAAATAAACACAAAGCCTGGGGTTTGTGTTTGGGTTTATTATTCCCCCCCCCCCCCCCATTTAGAAAGCAAAGAAGTATCCTTACAGAATTTTCTGATTAATTTATTCAAAGAACTTAATTGATGTATCACAACATGGTGGTATAATTTACATGGCATTGAAAAATGGAATCGCTGAGTTCTAGGCACTGACAGCAACTGAGAGAGCAGAGAGAAGTCAATCTTTGATGGTCATTTTTGTGACTTTGAAAATGTGCTTTTTATTTAAACCTCATCTCAGGCTCTTGGGTTTCCTGACTACTGAACAATTATGCAGTGTTTTGTTAATGCACTGGCTGCTCTGATCTGAGCAAGCGGGCAGGCAGACCGACAGCTAGGTAGATAGATAGGCAGGGATTCAGTTGGGGCAATTAATGAGGCAGGAATCATAAAATATGTAGTTAATTTTACTTCCAAGAATCATAGAATCAACCAAGTTGGAAGAGACCTCCAAGATCATCCAGTCCAACCTAGCACCCAGCCCTGGCCAATCAACCAGATCATGGCACTAAGTGCCTCAGCCAGGCTTGGCTTCAACACCTCCAGGCATGGTGACTCCACCACCTCCCTGGGCAGCCCATTCCAATGCCAATCACTCTCTCTACCAACAACTTCCTCCTAACATCCAGCCTAGACCTCCCCTGACAACTTGAGGCTGTGTCCCCTTGTTCTGTTGCTGATTGCCTGGCAGAAGAGACCAACCCCACGTGGCTACAGCCTCCCTTCAGGTAGTTGTAGACAGCAATGAGATCACCCCTGAGCTTCCTCTTCAGGCTAAACACCCCCAGCTCCCTCAGCCTCTCATCATGGCATTTGTGTTCTAGGCCTCTCACTAGCCCCACCCACAACTATGTACTAATTAGTTAAATTTGGGTCATAATTTTGTCAGGAGAATCTTCACAAGGATCCCCATGGGCAGTTCATTCATTTAGGAGAATCAGAACGTTTGGTAAAGTTTAGCCATGAAAGGGCTTTGCCACACTTACAAACAGGCAGCCTGGAGCCCTAGGGAAAGCCTGTGCTACTCACTGCCATGGAGGAGAAATTTCAAGGTAGTCCCTGGCTCCTTTGTGGCAGTGTTGGAACTGCTCAGCCATTGAAAGGCTTCTAGATCTTCCCAGGGTGCTGGGAAAGAGGCAGACGATCTCTGACCTGATCCTGGTTCCTCTTGGCATGGAGGTTTGCAGAAGTGCAGGCAGCATCTCTTGCAGATGTGCAGAGAGCATTATGTCAGCGGCACTTCTTGTCACATCATGAGGCACTTAAATGCTTTCTCCTGGGAAACTTGAGGCACTTAAGCTTCCAGGTAGTTCAAGCCCAAATTATCAAGGCTAAATTGGTCTGAAGCATGAGGCAGAGCAGAACATGTTGTCCAAGAGCAGTCAGGCAGAGGCAGCCAGACAGAAGCAGCTCAACTGCTTGCAACTCTTTTTAGTCTGGAAAATAGAAGACTTAGAGGGGATTTGGTAAATGTTTATAAATATCTGAGGCTGGCCAGGAGGAGGGGGACAGGCTCTGCTCACTGCTCCCTGGGATAGCACAAGGAGCAATGGGTGTAAGTTGCAGCACAAGAGGTTCCACCTCAACACAAGGGGGAACTTCTTTACTGTAAGGGTCACAGAGCACTGGAACAGGCTCCCCAGAGAGGTTGTGGAGTCTCCTTCTCTGGAGGCTTTCAAGGCATGTTTGGATGTGTTCCTCTGTGATCTGTGCTAGATTGTGTGGTCCTGCTGTGGCAGGGGGGTTGGACTTGATGATCTCCTTGACTCCCTTCCAAACCCCTAACATCCTGTGAGCTGTGATCTATGTATGAGAGTATTTCACTAGCAGCATAAGAAAAGTTGGAAAAGAATATAACTCTTTGGTCTTCCATTTCTCTTCAAAACACAAAGTACTGTGTCATACTGTCTCGTAAAGATGCTTTTAATACTTGAAACTTCCTATGCCTTCAAAGAACAACAAGGATTTGAGACAGATAAGTGGGAATTTACTTAGCCAAGTATTGCAAGTTTTTATTCAGTGATCTGTAAACCGCAGACTGTGAAATGAGCAAGGAGTTCTGTGGATGTTCCATATAAGTGTTTATTTTAATTTTCTTTTGCAGAAGGTGTGAAATGATTCTCCCCCTTTGCTCTGCTCTTGTCAGACCCCACCTGGAGTATTGTGTGCAGTTCTGGAGCCCCCAGCACAAGAAGGACATGGAACTGCTGGAGCGGGTCCAGAGGAGAGCCATGAAGATGCTCAGAGGGCTGCAGCAGCTCTGCTATGAGGACAGGCTGAGAGAGTTGGGGCTCTGCAGCCTGGAGAAGAGAAGGCTTCGAGGAGACCTTAGAGTGGCTTTCCAGTATCTGAAGGATCTACAGGAAGGCTGGGGAGGGACTATTGACAAGGTCTGGTAATGTCAGGACGAGGGGGAATGGGTTTAAACTGGCAGAGGGGAGATTTAGACTGGATGTTAGGAGGAAGTTCTTTACAGTGAGGGTGGTGAGACACTGGCACAGGTTGCCCAGGGAGGTTGTGGATGCTTCCTCCCTGCAGGCGTTTAAGGCCAGGCTGGATGAGGCCTTGAGCAAGCTGCTCTAGTGGGAGGTGTCCCTGCCTATGGCAGGGGGTTGGAGCTGGATGATCCTTGAGGTCCCTTCCAACCTAAACCATTCTATGAAGTACAGCATCTCCTACCCTTCAGAGCTTTTGCAGTATGTGCAGAACTCCTGCCAGGCAGGGGTTTGCTCAGTACACTTTAACTAGCATTTGTGTATAACAATGGTGCACAACACAGGTTGGTTTTACTCTGGGAATTCAATTTTGCTGTATTCTATTCTTGGTTAGCATCAGTTGCTTCCTAGTATCAGCAAGGATCCTCATGAAATGTGTGTATCTGGTTCAGGAAAAGGTTGGTAGATTTAACAAGGAACATTAAACATCTATTGAATAGAGCAATAGCCTGGACTTCAGTATGCGGTGTAATTGCAGCATTGCTCCAGGCTAAGTATTCAAATATTACTTCTTCC
>WAAF01003000.1:232511-263019 GCA_013400475.1 Tricholaema leucomelas | reverse complement strand
CCCTCCCTGGAAGTGTTTAAGGCCAGGTTGGGCAGGACCTGAAGCAACCCGGTCTAGTGGAAGCTGTGCCTGCCTATGGTAGGGAGGTTGGAATCAGATGATATTCAATGTCTCTTCCAACCCAAACCAATCTATGATTCATCAGCCCGTCTGATGCAGAGAAATTTTAGTAAGGGATATGGTATTAAGAGGCAGCAATTGTCTGATTCCACAAACCTCTGCTAGCAAACAGCTACTGGGGATGTGCTGTGGTGATTTAATGCAACAACAACTGAGATGGTTATCTGCCATTCAACAGATCCATAGTCCAGGTTGGGAAGACTAAACAAAGCTGAATGAGGCTTAAGGTCATGTAACATGACTCCCTCTCCCAGTGTTACCAGGACACACAGAACAAAAATAGCTTCAGTAATATGAAAACAAATCACTGAAGAGAAAGGTCAAGTTATCTGGTTATACCATCAGTGAAGATTAGCCTGGAGAAGAGGAGGCTCAGGGGAGACCTTATTGCTGTCTACAACTACCTAAGGGGTGGTTGTAGCCAGGAGGAGGTTGCTCTCCTCTCTCAGGCAGCCAGCACCAGAACAAGAGGACACAGCCTCAAGCTACGCCAGGGGAAATTTAGGCTTGAGGTGAGGAGAAATTTCTTCACTGAGAGAGTCATTGGCTACTGGAATGGGCTGCCCGGAGAGGTGGTGGAGTCGCCGTCCCTGGAGCTGTTCAAGGCAAGATTGGACGTGGCACTTGGTGCCATGGTCTAGCCTTGAGCTCTGCGGTAACGGGTTGGACTTGATGATCTATGAGGTCTCTTCCAACCTTGGTAATACTGTGATACTGTGAAAATGTAGTACATCTCAAAAATGATAGGTCAGAGTAGATACAATTTTCCTTAGTATGCTGCAGTGATCTCTATCCTGCACTGTCAAGCTCGTCTCCTACAGGTTTTATATTCACTTATATCCACAAAGGTTTTTATTCCTATTACAGTTGGGTCAGAGCTAAACAATTCAGATTGCCACTGCATGTCAACCTTTTCTTGTGGACTCTGAGGTGTGAAGACGTGGGTCACATGTTTTTAATCAGTAACAACGAAGCCAAGACAGAAGAGATTTCTACAGTGCAGCTATCAAAAGCAGTGAGGACAGCTGCCCTAGCCTTGTTCCCTCCATCTGGCTGTATAGGGGTCCTAACCACTGGTGGTTCTTCTGGAGATGGCACTTGGGTGCATCATTTCAGTAGGTTCAACTGGTGACAAAGGAAGTGCCACAGAATAGCTCTTGAAATTCTTCTCCCAGTTCTGTACCTATTTCAGAGCTCTACAAATATTGGAATTACTAGACTCATAGAATCAAGCAGGTTGAAAGAGATCTCCAAGATCATCCAGTCCAACCTATCACCCAGCTCTATCCAATCAACTACACCATGGCACTAAGTGACTCATCCAGTCTTTTTTTGAACACCTTCAGGGATGGCGACTCACCACTTCCCTGGGCAGCCCACTCCAATGGAAAAATCGCTCTCTCTGTGAAGAACTTCCTCCTAATATTAAGCCTATACCTCCCTCGGCACAACTTGAGACTGTGTCCCTTGTTCTGTTGCTGGTTGCCTGGGAGAAGAGACCGACCCCCACCTGACTACTCCAGAAATCTCAGCATCCACACAAATTTGTGCTTACCGCAAGGTCTAAGGCTGTAGAAATCATTGTAAAATCGAATCTCCAGCAGTGATTAAATTTATTTCCTACTCTAACAATGGATTAATTATAGTAATTTACTTCAATTACCATGCAGCAGGTGGAAATAGGTCATGGCTCAGAGGAAAAGTTATCAGTAAAGGACTAAATAATTTTTTAAGTGAAAAAACCTCACAGCAAGTTGTTTTTCTCTCCTTCTTCCCTCAGTCCTATTTGTCATGATTTTGGCTCACAAGTTGTCTCCCCAAAAAGGCTCAAAAAACCCCTTCATCATCATCTCTTCTCAAATCACAGTGAATTCCCTCAGGACATTTCCTGTTGTTTGTTGGTTTGATTTTTTTTCTTCATCTCTTGCTAAATGATTTCTAAACTGGAGCACAGCTTGATTTATTTCTACATAACTAAGAAGCTGAGATTTATTTGATGTGATCTTCAAGTGAAGTGCAGAGGGAAAACAGGATACTGTATCTGGCAGCAAATACGTGGCAATCACGCAAAGTAAACTCTTGATATGTCTGTAATCTCTTTGTTGGCTTATCCCTGATTCAATTTAAGGCTCTGGAAAAAGCCATCAAACCTCTCCATGTGAACTGTTAGATGGAACTTATTAGTCATGGCAATTTGCTACTCATGGGATGCTGGCAGTTGGAGAGCATGATGAAAGAAACAAACCTAGAGGCTTAAGTACTGGGTTTCTTAGTCCTCTGTTGAGTTACCAGGGAGAAGACAGTTCTAGGTAGTTTAATACACAAAAGTTAGGCATCTGAAGGAAAGTATGAGGGAAAGTTCAACTTACAAACTTTAGGGTTTTGGCTTTTGACAAATGGTTTTGCTTCTGACAAACTTTTCTGGGGTTTGTTTTCTTCAGCCCTTACTACACAATCAAACACATTGCATTAAACTCATTAAATCGAATGGGAAGAGTAGTTACAGATTGTTAAGAGGTTGCAGTTCTAAAAGGGTACAGCTAGAACACCAAAGGTACTTCCAATCTTTCTTCTAAATGTTGTCTTTCTTGCACTGTGTTCTTACTCCTTTTGAGTTCTCAGGTGACAAGACACTGTTCACTGAGAAAAATGGACTCATCTATTGCTATTTCTATTTTCACAAATCACATGTTGCCCGCTCTGTTCCCCCTACCTCATTCTAGATGGATGAAAAAAACATTTCAGAGAAACAGGACATGGGCAACAAATGCTCTAGATATTTACACATCCCTTGAGGCTTTGGTGGAGATGACCTGAGGGTAGGATATTTGTCAGACACCTAAGAGCACTACCAAGATACGCAAGGCCTGAAAGAAGAAGGAGGATGAACCTTCTCAGTTAAATATCCTGAGCCTCACCTAAATCCCACATGAAGTGCCTGGCGGTAGGGCAGCTTGGCTGCCATGTATTAGTTTGGACATGCTTGGACTCTGTGAGAAAGGAAAAGTAAATGGGACACTGTCTATGTGGTGGCCCTTGGGTTCCACTCTGCTGGTTTGCCTGGGGGCAGAGGAGGGGAGTCAGTAGAGGAATTTGTGAGTAAAAGCAAGGAGGAGTGGTTGGGTGGAGGCAAAGTGGAGGAAAGAGTCCACAGTGGGGAAATACCCAAATGAGTGCAAGGGATCTGTGCAGCAGCAGCTGAAAAGACTAGAAAAAGAGCACAAGCTCTCTCCCACCTTCAGGAGAGCTTAAGGGAGACATGGCCCCCTGGTCTGACCTCATCAGGGGCTGTGCAGAGTTCAGTTCCCATTAAAGCAATCATCTTAAGCTCTTGCCTGTGCCTCCCCTCAGGCAACTGCTCACTGTGCCCTGCCCGGGGGTCATCCCTCCCTTCCCATCTGTGGTGCTGTAATGTTCAGTGTCCAAGTGCCAACAGCTAGCCAACTGCCAACCACCACAGCAACCTTACCTCCTCAGCACAGCACTTCTCCACTGGGGCATTTCCAGCCTTTCCCCACCTCTTCCCTGGTGCAGACCAAGCAGCAGTCTCCCAGTAACAGGCTTGCAATGCCCAGGGACCTTCTGCTACCCTCTGGAGAGAAATCCATGTGTCCTAAGCTGCACACTGAAGCCTCATGCAGCATTGTCATTGCCCTGGAATAGGGCAAAACAGCCTCTTCTGTGGGGTAGGAGAGTCAAGGCAGGTTTTTTTGTGATACAAAGTGGTGGTTTTCACAAGAGAAGCCAGAGAGCATTTGAAAACAGTTATATTTTCTTTGCTGCCAGGTCTGGTGTCTGGTATACTGCTAGCAATACCACCCTATGCAGACTGACAAAAATAACCAAGGACAGAGTCATGTTTCTCTGTTTAACTGCTTTTGTTCTGAAATAAAATCAGGGTGAAACAGCTGGTATTTCAAGGCATCCTTTGTAGGGCAAAGTAAGGTAAAATTGCCATCCATGAGGGTGAGTTATGCTGGCTTAGCAAGAAGCTTGCTTCACAGTCACCAGTGGGCCCTTGAACATGAACTGATTTCTTAGGGTGGCCCGTAGTGTTGTGCTCTTGCTCAACATCACCTCCTCTGTGGCTGTCAAGGTCTGGAGAACAGAGATTAACAATATCTCTGTCCAGAGGAGTAGCATCTGCTCTTACAGATTTCTGTGTTGTGAAATTAAGGTGCAAGAGAGACCATATATCAGCACAAAACTGATAAAGTTGAACAAAACGCAGGGAGAGAGACAAGAGGGGAGAGAGGGAGAGGGAACAACAGAGGAAAAGACAGGAGCAGGGATGAAAAGAGCAGGGATTATATTACCATCAACCAAAGATGGGGCATGGTGGAGAGAGAGAGAATTGTGCATGTCCCAGGAATGTTCTTCCATGGAGTTCTTCTGGAGTTGTTCTGCGGGAGTTGTTCCTTGAATTCTTCTGGTGGAGGTGTTTTTCTTGGCTTTTTTATACAGTTTTTTAGATTGATATCCAGGTGCAGCTCCCCAGGGAATCTTCCTGTATATTCTCTTGCATTTGCAGGGGTCCAGCGGCAGCACTGGGGAGAGTCTCCACCCCCTCCTTGCACGTCTTACTTGTCCATACTCTGAATACACGTATTCCATAAGCCTTTTCATACACATCCTGGGCATTCAAGCTAGGCTGAGTTCAGGAAGGCCACAAAAGCCCTGTTTTTACATACTTGAGCTTTTGGCCAGGAACCTGGGCTGAGTCTGTAAAGGCCAGAAAGGCACGGTATCTCTGTTGATCTGCATCCCTGAGCCTTCAGCCAGGCACCTCATCTGAATCCAGGAAGGCAAAAAAGGCAGTATTTATCTTTGTTGGTTTGAGCAAGAGAGAGATGATTTAGACTGTCACAGTGGCATACAACTCCCTGCCTCAGGAGGCATCTATCATACTGCATGTAAACATACATCAGGATGAAAAAAAGGCCAAACCAAACTTTTCAAAGCTTATTTAGTGAAAGAGCTACAAATTGCAATATTTCATCTGGGGGTTTTGACCACTTTTTTATCTTCCCCCCTTTTTTTTCTCCTTTCTTCTTTGAAGGACAGGCAAGTATTTTTTAAATCAGCTCACTTAGTTGGAAAATAAAAAAGAGGCTGTGAGAAATTTTGAACTAAATGGGAAAAAAAAACCCAAACATTTTTTGGCAGATTGCAAGGAAAACACTCCCAAATGTTGACCACTCTTTAAAGTTAATTCCTTTAGCTAATTTCCTTAATTCCTACCCTGAGCTATGAGACAAGTTGCAGAAACAGATGGGCTGGCAATTATACTTGACTGTATCTAGCATCTCTGTAAATTCTTAACTCTCTCTTTCTGTGTCCTTTTTTCCTCAGTTAAAATGGTGCAGAAGTGGATGTCAGGCTAAGTTTTAGACCTCTCTGAGAAAGCGAGCTGTGGAAAACCAAGTATGGTCCATAATCAAGCAACTCCTTTATGTAGTTCTTAGCATACGTAAGAGAGGTAGGATAATGAAGCAGTTTATGGCTAGGACAGCGATACAATAGAGATGCTAGTCCTTCTGAACTCCAAAGTAGTCCATGAGCAGGTATATAACCTTGCTACAATCTGGACCAGCTTCTTGACTATCTTTATATAACCTTTGAGATGTTTAAGTTGAAGATACAGGAACTATAGTAGCAAAAATTCAGATTTTATTTCCCTCTATGAAGCTGTCATTTCTTTGCAGTTTTCTAGCACAACAGAGAGCCACCAACATCCTTATCTTCCAAAGTGACTGTACAGATATTCCACTACCTCAGTAAGCTCAATCCTCCTTAGCATCCCAAGAAACAGCAAATAAACACTAGGATGATGGTCATTCCAGACATCTTTGTTTAAGAAGGAAATAGGCTGCATCCTCTTGTATGACTTTCACTGTCCTCTGGTTGTCTCACCACATTTTTGTTCTTGCTGACAGAAAAAAATCAGTGACCCGTCTGTCAACGCTGTCTCTGCTTCAGTGAGCTGCTTTGCGCATTTGTTCACAGAGGGCTGAATAATGGACCAGTGCCAAAGTCCTAATCAAGAGAAAAAAAACTACTAGTAGTTACAGTTCCTCAGCATTATACATGTTTCTGAGTGGAACTGATTAAGACTGTTGTTTGGAAGAGGGGAACTGTGTCAGAGGTGCCACATCCCATAAATGAGTTTAAGCTGAGGTAACGTATGTGCCAACATACAGCAATATATCTGCTAGCTCAACAAATCTGGTAAGCAAATGTCTGGCAGAAACATAAACCATCAACATTTTCAGGCATTTAATCCAACCAAGACCGAGTTGTACAACTGATTGCACTTCTTTAGAAGTGCAAATTTGTACATGGCTTGGTAAAACACTAAAAATTTTGGATGTTATTAATTTGAAAGAGAGAAAAATAAAAATTTGAGAAGAAAGTTGGTGTCCAGTCTCGGTTTAGCTAGACAGGAAGAATGGTCTAGTTCTCAAAGTATGGCATTTGCCACTAGGGACTGCAGAGTTTCAATCCACCCCCTCTGCAGCTTCTGTAGCACTCTACAGAAAAGTCATTTAATTCTAGTCCAGACGGTGAACTTTGTGTGCTGCTGAGCAGATTAGTCATACAAACGTGTTCCTTTCTGTGGGACTACTCATGTGAGTAAGATATCAATGGAAACAGGGAGAGAAAATCTGGCCCTCTATATGGAGTCACACAGAGGGAGAAAAAGCTACCAGAAATTTTAATTGGTCTGGCCTCCTTGGAAGAAAAATTATCTACAGTGCTGCTAGAAGAAACAGAAAGAAAATTGAGAGACTCTCAAAAAATCCATTAATCGGAACAGTAGTCTCTTTAAGTAACAGAAGATTTATTGACTGTTTCAAACACAATTAAACTGGACTAAGGAGTCACAAATGCAGGGAATCAAACCCATATCACCAGGGACACTGAGTAAATGAATCAGTACAGTTCTTCTGTGTGTAGCGCCCACCATGTCTTACAGCAGACAACTACAACACCTGAGATAGGAGCATGCTTCCTGGCAGTGCAACCAGAGAAAAGAGCACAACCAAAAGCCACTTAGAAATGTCATTTATCTTTTGAACCAGAACTGGAATGTTGTTTTGTAGCCTTTGGAACTTCAACTGGAACTAGGCCCTCTTAAAATTTATTTTAGTTAATTAGCAAGGGGAGGTAATATTTGCTGTGCCTGGAGCTCTGTTCCGCTGGATCTTTTCCAGCAACTGACTGTTGTGAGTCAGTTCCAAGTTACCAACAAACCATTGTGGTTAACAAATCATTAGTGGCCTGAACTGAAACTGAGGAGGAACAATTTCAGTTCCAAATAATCCTGAACTGAAACAGAGCTAAAAAACCAACTTACTTGTCCCTCTGATGTGACAAATCCTTGCTGATGCTGCAAATACCTAATCATGTGGTTTTACCTAAGGGGAAAAAGTCTGATGTGAAGCAATCTTTCTCTAGAAAACCATGTTTTATTCACATTACTTTTCTGTTACTGTCAGGAGATTTATATGTGTCTTTACAACTTGCCTTTCTCCCACAGAATGCCAAAATACTGATCAAACTTCCTGAGTCCAGAGAGATAGTAGTTTCTTCTTCCTTAAGAAAAGTAACATGCCATACAGAGAATCCAAACT
The DNA here is from genome assembly GCA_013400475.1 of Tricholaema leucomelas. Lineage (NCBI taxonomy): Eukaryota > Metazoa > Chordata > Aves > Piciformes > Lybiidae > Tricholaema lacrymosa > Tricholaema leucomelas. The sequence continues at coordinate 255,265 of WAAF01003000.1, read as the reverse complement.
AGGGCTGGAAGCAGGATGTGGGAATCATGGTGCCAATCTAGTGACCTGACCAGCTCTACCTGTGCAGTAAGGCACTGATGTTCCAGGTACTTGCAAAAGACCTGCTTTACTCTATAAAGAACACAGCAGACAGATTCAGAATAATTCAACCCTCAATAGTTATGCCTTCAAGAGCACATCTTCCACCAGTAGGCATCAGTTGCATTTAGTCCCAATGACCATGTTCAACTAAGATTTGATTTTTTTTTTTCTAACCCCACTCCCAATGAAATTATGAATATTAGGTAGATTTTATGGACTACTGTAAGTCCAGACTTTGCACCTGGGCTGCAAAAATGTGTTTAGACAGGGAAGTGTATGACTGAAACACTACATAGTTCAACATCCCTGTGGGAGTTACAGTTTGCATGAGGCTGATATTAAATGGTACTAGGCCTGGATTATGCATTTGGGTGACTCATAACTAGAATATTTTCTTAAAAAAATCTTATCCTCATAGAGAGGCTGGGGAGAAGAACATGTGAAGGTGAATTAAACAAAGCTACAGTGTAGCAGAAGATGTATGATAATTTATTCTTTCTTTCCACATCAGAGAGGCTTCCCTTTCAATAAAACTTAGTGTATTTTCCCTCTGGAAATACTCCCCTTTCTGAAGCCTGTGACATGAGAGGGTGTTTGTTCTCGTTTCAGGGGAAAGAAAAGAAAACCTCCATTAATTCCAAGGACTTAGTGTCACTGATCATGTTCTATTAAACAGACTTACAGAGCTTAAGCACCGTTTACACTAAAACCTTTAGCACTGCTTAGGCAGAAATTGATACTCTCTCCTTCTAGTGGTCATGGAGGTATTGGGTAGAAGGTTGGACTTGATCTTAGAGGTCTTTTCCAACCTTACTGATTTTATGATTCTCTCACATACTTGCACTCTTACACTGTCAAGAGATTTAAAGTGCCTTACAGTCAATAAAGGTGAGGCTTGCAGTTTTCACAACTGTGTGCATGAAGCATGTCAGAGAAGTCCACAGCCCAGGTTCAGGACTTGTCTGTAGAGAATTATGTTTGCACTGTCCAGATATCAAACTAGTTCAAAAACAGTTGACATGGAAATTCACTTGGGCTATTTGAAATTATTGAGAAGATGAGACTCCTTCAGGACAGAGGTTGCCTACAGCTGGTTCACATCTCTTTCTAGCATGCTATCCTTAAGGCATGTTTGTACACTGTACGGCAGAAGTTATATTACATTATCCAGTCCAAACTCAGACAAGGCATGAGGGAGCTAATACACTGTAAATGCTAAGTCACAGAAAGTTCACACAGTTTTCCAGCGTATTCAGATGTGGAGCATGTAATTAACATGTTACAGGAGACTGAGAGCTGTAACTGGAAAGGCAGTTCCTGGACAACCTGAAGAACAGGTCCGTGTTGACACTTAGAAGTGTCAGGCCTGCCTGGAATTCATCGAGGAAAATGAATTAAAGAGGAGGGCAACAATTGTATGTTTTGTGCAGCACTTGGCTGCACTGCCAGTGAAAGGAAAAACAGACTCCAGTTCATAAGCACTTCACTGATCCTTTGCTTTGTTTTCCCTTACCTCACCCTAACACCTTTCAAATTACCTTCTTAACATAAACTACTCGTTGCATTACACAGAGGGTTAGTATTTCCAGCAGATTTAGAGAGGAGTGACAGTCACACAATGGCATCTGCTGCTGATTTACATTTATTTATTCAACAGTGTTTTCAAGTCTCTTGCCCAAAGTCCAAACAGCCGCCCTCTCAGTGTCAAAAGAATGCACACATGCAAGGCTGTCTGAAATTTTAATTGCAGAAAGGTCAGGAAGTTCAGACTGAAGGTTCCCAGAGCAGCTCTAACCCCTTTCCTCAGTGTGTATCCCGTTGTTACAATGGGGTCTTTCATTACATAATCAGCCAGAATGGGCAATTCAGCCTGCTGTTCAACCTATAAACCCATCTCATACACTGCAAAGGATCTCCACTCCTTGTCTGTCACCTCAAAAGGACTACTCTATTTCTCTTTTGGATCCTTAGGATTGCTAATGATGTTCTGAAAAACCCTACAGAACTAGTTAGAAGGGAGCCTGCATGTCTAAGTAATAATATAAATACAAGGAGGTGCTAAGTACATTCATATCTTGAAGAATGCTGCTGGACTCACTGATTGAAGTGCTCACTTCAGTTTAGGTACATCTTTAAACAGTGCTCAGGTGAGTTATTGTACCCAGAATATGGAGGAAGGGACAGAATCCACGTTCTCCTAATTGTTTCCATGATACACAGAAGTCGATAAAGTAGGTTGTACTGAAATACCTTTCATGATGACCATAAAGACCCAAACCTAAACTCAACCCAAACAAAAAAACCCAAACAACCAACAACAAAACACAATCATCTCCCCCCGAAAAACCCCACCCCCAAAAACAAAACAAACTCCAAAACCCCAAACAAACAAAACCCTACCACCACCATCAACAAAACACTACACGGCCATTTTAAGATAGATTTGTGAAGTTCATGAACACTGCTAGCAAAACTAGGGGATAATGACAGCAAAAAACTACATGAGTAAGATTTACAAATCTTACTCAACTCTGTGGTCCACTTTTCCTCTAATTTGGTATTACAGATCAGTGACTCAGTTCCATATCAGTAGTTCAGGTGTTACTGCCATCTCCCAGCAATTGTTGATCTTCTGCCAGAGCTGATGCTCTGTAGGAGATTTCAAAAGCTCTCTGAATAGATGTGAATAATTTTATGTGGGCAAACCAACCAAAGCAAGTTTCTGCCTCTGCAGACAGCTTCAGTGGGTCTGACTCCTTTACTTGGCATGGATGGAATGCACAAGATGTTTATATGAAGCCTTGGGTGACCAAAAGATGCTTCCTTTTTCTATATGGTCATTCTTCTGATGTATATGCTCATTTGGGAAAGAAGAAAATTAAGAAATTGTTCCTGTAGACAAGCTTAAGATATTCCTAAAAGGTCAGAACATTAAAAACAGACAGACAAAACCACAGCATAGCAGGGTTCTCTCCATACCAGTTGGTCTTTTAAATGGTGATAATGTACAAAAATAAAGTGTGAAATGTCTTCTTTTCTCACTGTAGTTTACAACTGCATTACACCAGAGCCTGCGAGGTACAACTAAGCTGCTTTACCATGCTAAATTCTCTACACAAAGAAAGGAAAGTCCTCACTAGTGGTTCTAACGTTATACTGATAAGACAAATGTTAGCAGCTTTATAGATGTGAAAACAAGGTACGAGGAGGATTAAGTTATACAGAAGCCTCTGGCTGAGCTGGAACTGACACACAGCTTTCCCAAGAATGTGTCTTCACTGTCGACTGACTTCCTTCCCAGCCAGGCTGGGAATACTTATCCATCTGTGCTGCATATAAGTCCTTTTACCCTTAATTTTCTTTCAGGTATGAGCCAAATGGGTCTCAACAAGAGGAAACCCAGGTATTGTTTATCAAGACAGTTCACTGCTCCGAACAGCTGGTATAGACATAAACTGTAGATAGAAGCCATGCCAAACCCAAGTCCATCTTTACAGCACGATCTCAGCATGCTTTGCACACTCAAGCATTCCAACAAACCCTCATGCTGCAGGCCCTGTGTGTAATTTATACCACCAAATTCATCTGATGAAAACATCAGCCCTGTGAGCTGGAATGCAATACTTGTCAATGAAGGCATTCTGAATGGAAAGCAAAAAATATTTTGACCTACTGATTGTATCTAGGGATAAATATGTGAGGTCTATGGGAGGTGAAACAGCATTCAGTGTGCACGTTGCCAGCCTTTTCTAAAGCAGGTTAGGCTTGAGGTGTATGTCTGTAAGCCACACTACACCTTGGTCTAGAAAAGGTGCATTTGGTAATGTAGGTGTATCAACATGATCAGGTGGAAGACTGAAAAAGCAGGGAAAATGAATAATTTACTTTCACTAAATTGACTGCTATTTTAAAGCCAATTGTGAGCCATTGTAGGGATGTGAGCTGAGAGATAAGGTACCTCATCCCAATCTGGGTTAGCCATAAGCTTTGATAAAAGCAAATCTTCACTGATGTGGAACAGAAACAGTTTGGATCCAGATTCAGATTTTCATAGAATCATAGAATGGTTTATGTTGGAAGAGACCTCAAAGATCGTCTAGTTCTAACCCTCCAGTATAGGCAGGGACACCTCCCACTAGAACACGTTGCTCAACCTTTCCTTCTATATGCAAATATAATAGTGATTTGATCAAACAAGAAGTGTAAATGCAATAAATAGGATGTGAAAGTCAGATAGGATATAATTACAAACATCTCCACTACCTCTCCCAGCTGTGTGGAGATACTCAGATACTACCTTTAATTCCACCTGTTCTCCATCTCTGAATGTCAAAATACCTTGTCCTCACAAATATTCCTGCAGAGATGGAAATAACACATGCTAAGTCAGAAGCAGAATTACTCTTCTAGGGAATGATGTGCTAATTCTACAACACGCTATAGCTCAAGCATTAAAACAGGATTAACTTACAATATCCACTGATTAAAAAAGGGAGAAGGACCAGACCTTACACTGAACAAAACAAATGACTGGATACCAGCCAGCAAGTATCTACCTCCTCTGTTATCAAGTGATTCTGGATATCTTTCCAGAAAACCTTCCCTAATGGCACTGCTGAGGCAAAAAATATGCTTAGTTTATTCAGTCTTCTTGACCTAGCTGCTGACACCAAGAGCCCAAGAACTGTGGAATACATCCCTTATCTCCAGAACCCCTTGAATATTTTCAGCAGCTAAGCACTGCATCATAAAGAAATATAGGCAGACCTCAGGCAGATTCAAGATTTTTGGCTTGCATGTAACAATGTACTTCTGCCCAAAACAGCATGTGCGTGATCCAAGCCCAGCAGCTTCACAAGATCTCATTATATGAGTAGTGATTGGATGTATAATAGGCTTTCCTTTGCTTGTAGAGTTTGAGCCAGGAAGTTGTTCTTGAAGGTAAATGCTAGATGAGAGAATTCATGACTTGCAGAAGAGATTATTGTGAAATCTCAGGCCACAGGGTGTGGAAGACAACTAATGATCACTGCTGTTTATGTGTATAAATTCTATTTACATATATAGCAACCTGCTGCTTGTACAGAATCCTAAGAGACTGTCTACAAACCTTTACAGAAATCCAGATAGTCCCACAAAAATATTGTCTGCAACAGTGAGACAGTTATCCATAGAATCATAGAGTTTGGAAAAGACATTAAAGATCAGTGAGTCCAACCATAATCTAACACTGCTAAGTCTGGTGCTTAACTTGTCCCTCAGCATCGTATCTCTGTGTCTTTCAAAAGTCTCTGGAGATGGCAATTCAATCACCTCCCCACAGAACCTATTTCAGTGCTTGAGAACCCTTTTAGCATTTGTGGGGGGAAAATTGACCAAATATCTTCCTTCCAATTACAGTACTTTGATTAATTTTTATCTATTTAATGATATTTTATTCCCTGACTCAGTTCAAGAAGCCATTTTGGCACTCCAGGAAAACCACAAGATGTGATTAGCACCTGCTACAGTAGAAATCAGCTTTCCCCCAAGGAGAAGAGGGACTAAAATGAGAAATTCAGCGAGCATGTGAGCACAGTAGAACTACCTCTTGGTTGAATTACTAATATATGATGTAATGCACACTGGCTATCTCTTACAGCTCAAGAGTAGTTCTGACTGCCATTCCTGTCTGCAAACAGTCAGAGCAGGCACCATACAGACATACTTGAGCTCATACCAAGGGTGAGGTTGTGACTGAGGTCAGGGCAATGTTATGGGCTCCACTGAAGTGTCTCGTTGTTAATCACAGTCAATCAGTTGTGCTGATCAGAGCTGTGGAATAGCAGGCAGGTCCAGATTATAACTCAGATAAAGTGCAATTCCATCTACCTCTTCTTGATTTTTGCCTCCCAGGCATTTAAATACTAGAATCAAAACTTTAGCTGAACAATTTAACAGCCACTTTGTTAGGCAGGAGCCCATATCACCTCAGACAGGGGCCTTTTGTAACAGATCCCATGTTTATATACATGAATCTTCTGGGGGCCTGTGGCTAAATCCAGAAGAATTCAGGGGGAGTTTTCCTGGTGTTTACATGAGGACAAGAATTCACACATAAATAGCTAAGTGATCAGTAAGTACATTCCTTTGAAGCTGGGGTTAGTTTTGCTTTGGTTTGATTTTTTTAGTACTAGTTTGACAGCTTTCCATATGCTTCTCCCCATTATGAATGATGAACAGGAGCAGTGGAAATCTTTCTCAGCATTACTTTTAAAACTAGCTTTAGGGTTCAGTTGTCCATAGGCCTGCCTTGCTGCAGAATTTGCTGCAGCTGGAGCTGTCAGTGCTTGTTGTTACAAAACTGCCTGATAGACCAGGGGGAAACATAAAACAACTAAGGAGACTAAGGACTAACCAACTTTTGATTACCACTGATCCAAAATAGTGATTTACAGGTAAAAGGTTACAAATATTGGTACTAATCCCACTCAACCCTCCTGCTCTTTAACAAAATGCTCCACTAACCTATTTTTTAAAAGTGTTGCTGAAATCATCTGGGTAAACACACAGGTGTCAAATGCAGCATAGGTAAGGGGGTTTGGTGCAGAAAATCTTCAACACCTTGGCCTTTGGTGAAGTTAACAGTGATATGAGAAGTCTACTCTGGAGAGTCTTCAGTCTATTAGAATCCAGAAGATCTGAATACACAACTGAAAAATAAGCAAGCTGCTGAGGCTGGGTAACAGACACATTAGAAGTCCTGGTGGGACCAAAGAACAGAATGGATAAACTGCAAATGACAAAATGGACTTCTCTTATGCATGACAGCTTTTGTGCTGGATGTCTAGAAGATGGTAACTGTTGCATTTCTTGCTCATTAAGAGTGTTTATTATGTCAGAATGAGAAGTAATGCACTGAGCATTACAGAAGCATTACAAGAGTCAACGGCACTTGCTTACCTGTAATACTCTTTATTTACCTCCAAAAGAGCTACAGAGGACATTGCAGAGCTAAATAATAAATGTGACTATGGACAGAATGTTTCTGTATAGAGGCAGAAGCTATTGAGGTCAGAATGAAGATGCCTAAAGAAAATCAGGAAACGATCCAAAAATTTTTCATTATTACCGATCACTGCCATAGAGTGGGGCTCCTTATCCCCATCTCCTGGATCAGAGGGTTGGAATGTCAAAGTGGAGAGAAACTGAGTGCAGATTAATATCAATCAAAAAAGGTAAGTAGTATTTTGAAGGGGTAAAGTCCAGATCCCATCTCAGAGAGGAGAAAAGAACTCAATCAGTCACTGAGGCAGTCCGTGAGGCAAATAATTCAGTGGCAGAGGAAAGAACTGGAAATTGTATAGGGGTTAAAAAACCCACACAGGGCAGAGGATGTGATTGACAAAAAATGCTATGAAGTATATTGTTCTGGGCACAACCAGTTTGTAACCAGTGAAGGGAAAGGTGACAGGACACAATTACAATCAACAGCCATTAATTTAGGATTTACTACTGGGACTGCAGTAGCTGTCCTGAAGCAATTAATAGTGGTCATATGCAGATACAAAATGCCAGGATATGTTTAACTAACCCCATGTGGCAATTATTTATTTATTAAATAATAATTATTTATTTAATATATAATAACCAAATATAAATATTTTGAATTTATTAAATAAAAATAGCTTACAGAAGACCTCATGAAGTATAAGAAATGATGAAAGAAACACACTTGTCAAGTGAACTGCCTATGATTTTCCAGGTTATTTTGCAAGAATTAAAATAAGCTAAAATTTAAGGCTGTATAATAATTGCTGCAATCAGGTAAGTCAAATTCTGTGCTCAGTTATTATTTTATTTTCCTGCTGCTTTCTCCTGTGGTTCAGGTGTGACTGAATGGAAGGTAGACCTATCCAGTGAAATTTGTTACACTTCTCATTAAGTGTTTTACAAACTTTAGAAGCAAACTGGAAAGAAAGAGTCACATCCAGATGCATTATGTGAAGGAAAATAGTCTCTTTTGGAACAGTTGGCTGAAAGCAGTAGAATCAGGTTCAGCTGTAGTTCAAATGTGAATTCTTATTACAAAATAAAACAGTGTTCTACTGTCCAAACACAGCTGAAAGGAACTGTAATATAGTACACTGTATCATTACCAGACAGCCTGTGTGACCTTGTCTATAGAACAGCCCTGAATATTGTGTTCCAAATTGTCCAATTTGTTACACATGTGCAATGATATTTAGGGCTTTAAGTTGGGGAGATTTGGCCCAAAACTAAGAAAGAACTGATGACTTGATAATTTTGCCTCCTTCCGCAGCAAAATAAATTTGCTCACTGCAAAGCAGCTGCCTTTCAAATGCCTACACAGCTTAGGAGACCATACAGTAGTCTAATTCTTCGCCAGTGAAGTCAGGCTGTAACCATGGCAGCTGTGAGTGCTGGTCTCTACTCTATGAAAAGGTCCAGGCTGATAAAGCAGATTGTTGGACAAGTCCATGCCTGTGTTTATGTACACATAAAGTAAGAAGGTGTATGGCTTAGGATGGGAGTGAGGAAGAGCGGAATAGCCTACCAGAACCGTTACCAGAGTGAACTGCCAGCTGGATCCCAGCACTACAGGAGCCCTGAAGGACATCACTGATGATAGGCTGGTTGGGGGTCACAGGATAAGGAGGTAGACAGGATGGGAAGGGATAATCCGGTAAAGGAACATCACCTAGTGCCAGCCAGTTCTGGCGTAACACAGCAATGTTGTCCCTCAGGGGGAAAAACACTAATTCCAGCCTGGCCTTGGTCTGAAAGTTGCAGCTGTTGCACAGAGAGCAGGAGACAGCTCTTTTGCTCCAGTGGCTAGAGCGACTGGGACCCAGGAGTTGGCAGAACATGTATCTGTAGAGATGGGGGAAAGGACAGTCTCCCTTTAATCATTCTAAGTCTGGCATTAGGTCAAGCTTTTCTTCATCCCTTTCCAGCTCCAATTTTGCAGCCTTTGTCCCTGCCTTTCATTAAAAGAAATGAATCTATGATTAATGATCCTGGAGCACGATACATCCCACGTGTTCAAAGATTAGCTATAAGCAGAGGCTACTGCCAATGCAGCACATGTTGATGTGTCACAGCCCTCATCTCCAGGCTTCTTTTTGAAGATGAGAAGCCCATTTCCATAGCCTAGGCAGCCACTGGCCTCTTTACTGCTGTGAAGACACAAGCACAGGTTTGATGTTGTAAAGGGGAGGTCTTTATCTACTAGGAATCAAGCTGTGGCCCACCTGCTCATCCCACTGAAGCTGCTGAGTGATGAGGGAGCAGTGATACAGTAATTTACAGAGTGGCAGGTGCAACCAAACAAGCAAAATGGGTAGTTCTTCCAGAAAGCAAGTCCATTTGGGAGAGAGTGCTGAACTGAATCTGAATAGAAAACCAACTTGAACTGGTATTTTTTCATCTCAGATCAAACAGGAACCATTATTATGATGATTTTGCTGAAGCTGAGCCAGTATGAACAAACATTGGTTTTCCTGGTTCAGAATAACAGATCAGGACTTGGCACCTTCAGGGACCCTTCATCATAGGAACAGCTGGTTTCTAGCAGGATCTGAACTTCACAGCTGATGTTCCTTGCCAGAGAAACTTGCAGATTTTTTTTGGTTTGTTTCTGTGTCAAATATTCTGTGAGACTGCTGAGATCCCTCCAACCCAAGCACCTGCATGCACACTTGGGAAACACAGTGGTGTTCCCCAGGGATCAGTACTGAGCCCGGTTTTGTTCAGTATCTTTATCAACGATCTGGATGAGGGCATTGAGTGTACCCTCAGCAAGTTCACTGACGATACAAAACTGGGGAGGGGGGGGCAACAGCCCCTCAGGCTGTGCTGCCATCTAATGAGACAATGAGATCTGAACAGGCTGGAGATTTGGACAAAGGTGAACCTCATGAAGTTCAATAAGGACAAGTGCAGGGTTCTGCACCTGGGGAGGAATAACAACAGGCACCAGTACAGGTTGGGAGCTGCCCTGCTGGAAAGCAGCTTCATGGAGAAAGACCTTGGAGTTCTGGTGGACAGCAAGTTCTGCATGGGCCAGCAATGTGCCCTTGTGGCCAAGAGAGCAAATGGTATCTTGGGGTACCATCAGGAAAAGTGCATCCAGCAGGTCTAGGGAGGTTTTTCTCTCCCTCTACTCCACCCTGGTGAGAACCACACTTGGAATCTTGTGTCTAGTTTTGGGCTCCCCAGTTCAAGAAAGACAGGGATCTGCTGGAGAGAGTCCAACAGAGAGTCACTAGGGTGTTTTGGGGACTTGAGCATCTGCCCTACAAAGAGAGATTGAGAGACCTGGGGATGTTTAGTCTTCAAAAGACGACTGAGAGAGGATCTGATCAATGTCNGAAAGCAGCTTCATGGAGAAAGACCTTGGAGTTCTGGTGGACAGCAAGTTCTGCATGGGCCAGCAATGTGCCCTTGTGGCCAAGAGAGCAAATGGTATCTTGGGGTACCATCAGGAAAAGTGCATCCAGCAGGTCTAGGGAGGTTTTTCTCTCCCTCTACTCCACCCTGGTGAGAACCACACTTGGAATCTTGTGTCTAGTTTTGGGCTCCCCAGTTCAAGAAAGACAGGGATCTGCTGGAGAGAGTCCAACAGAGAGTCACTAGGGTGTTTTGGGGACTTGAGCATCTGCCCTACAAAGAGAGATTGAGAGACCTGGGGATGTTTAGTCTTCAAAAGACGACTGAGAGAGGATCTGATCAATGTCTTATAAATATCTGAGAGGTGGGTGTCAAGTGGAGAGGGCCAGTATCTTTTCAGAGGTGCACAGTGATAAGGAACAATTTATACAAACTTGAACATAGAGGGTTTCAGCTCAACATGAAGAGAAACTTCTTTATAGTGAGGGCGGTGTGCACTGGAGCAGGCTGCCCAGAGAGGTTGTGGAGTTTCCTTCTCTGGAGACTTTCCAAACCTGCCTGGATGCATTCCTGTGTGGACTGCCCTAGGGAATCCTGCTTTGGCAGGGGGTTGGACTTATCCCTGGAGGTCCTTTCCAACCTCTAACATTCCATGATTCTGTGATTTCAGCTTAGGTCCCAAGTGCACATGCGTATTGGCTTGGAATGGGCTGCTCAGGGAGGTGGTGGAGTCATCATCCCTGGAGGTGTTCAAGAAAAGACCAAATGAGGCACTTAGTGCCATGGTCTAGTTGATTGGCTAGGATTGGGTGATAGGTTGGATTGGATGATCTTGGAGGTCTCTTCCAGCCTGGTTGATTCTGTGATTCTAAGAAACTTCTGGAAATGAAAATATAAAATCTGAATATCTTAGTCTCAAATGTTTCTCTCAGTTAACTAGTTCTCAGACATTCCTTTCCTGTTCCCCTACACATACAGGTTTCCTTTAAAAAAATCCCCTCTTCATTGAGTCAGCTTTATTTTATGATGAGAATGAAACAGGAGCACAAAGCTGAAGAATATGTGTAACTGGAAAGATCAAACTATGCCATTTATTTTAAAAGTTATTTGATATATAATGAATTGCAAATTCAGTAGAGTACCAGCTGCAAACAACTAAAACCTATACAAGCAAGAGATGGGAAAGAATAATGATGAAATAAGCCAACATTGTAGATGTCCTGGAGAGAAGGCTTCTGGCACAGCAGGGTAACATAAGCAAGCATGCTATATATAGCATTGGTCCCTTGGTGAATACACAGATATTAAAGATGACCTCAAACAGAACCTCAGTTCAGATACACAGAGGAATACATGGGATGGCTCTGTGGTCTGAAGCCTGGGCTGGGAGCCAGGAGTTTGCAGTTTCCTTTTTTCCCAGTTCAGCTTTGTCTATTTACACCGAAGGCCCCCAGCCCTTGTTGACACACAGGCAATGATACTGAGGAACTTGTGATCTGCCGACAAATGGTGCACAGCTCCTTTTGTCAGCCAGCCATGCCAGAGACCCAGGGGATCTTCATCTCAGACTGTGCGGTCCTCACAGCAGAAGCTGTGTCCTGCTCTGGGCACGTGCCCTCACCAGTGCAGTTGGCCTTCCAAAGTGTGCAGGCTCTCCACGTTACTGGAGTGCCCTGTGCAGTGTGCTCTCCTGTCCTATGCTGTACATTCACATGCTTTCTGACAGGGATGAATGTCAGAATTTAAAGTATTAACCTTTTAGAGTGAAAAGGAGATGAGCAGGTTTTTTAATATATTAACCTTTGGTTACAGTGTGCTCAGGTGGCCAAGGAGAACAGCAGCATCCTGGCTTGCATCAGGATGGTGTGGCCACCAGGAGAAGGGAGGTGATTGTGCCCCTGTCCTTAGCATGAGTAAGGACACACCTCGAATACTACGTTCAGATTTGGGACACTCACTACAAGGAGGATGTTGAAGTGCTTGAGCCTGTTCAGAGAAGGACAGTGAGGCTGGTGAAAGATCTAGAGAACAGGTCTTGTGAGGAGTGGCTGAGGGAAATGAGATTATTTAGTCTAGAGAAGAGAAAGCTCAGGGTAGACTCCATTGCTCTCTAGAGCTACTTGAAAGGAGGTTGTAGTGAGGTGAGGGTTGCTCTCTTATTCCTACTATCAGGTAATAGACTGAGAGGAAATGGCCTGAAATTGTGCCATGGGAAGTTTATATTGATATCAGGAAAAATTCCTTTACTGACAGAGTGATCAGGTATTGGAACAGGATGCCCAGGGAGGTGATAGGGTCACTATCCATGGAGGTGTTAAGAAAAATGTGTGGACACGGCACTTCAGGACATGGTTTAATGGCCATGGTGTTCTTAGATCGACAGTTGGACTGATGATGTTAAAGGTCTGCTTCAACAGAAACAGTTCCATGATTCTATGATTTATTTTTTTTTATGGTCTAAAACTTCCCCCAACATTCTGATGTACCATTTTGCTGTAAAAATACGAGATGCTTGTACTTTCACTAGATCATGGAGGATGGGGAAAGAATATATAGGAGTGATTTATTCATGCAATGGGTGTTGTCAAAACATTTGTTTATCTTTTTTTGAAGACGACTAAATTCTGTGTTTTAGAACCAATGAAGTTGCTAAAGGAGAGGGATTTAAAATAGGATCTTTGGCAATATGACTGTTCCATAGAATAGAAATTCCTTTGAATTCAGTTCTGCATGTCATACTTTTTTAATTAATTCTAGCTGATGATACTTTAAAAATATGTTATGTTGACAAATTGTGGATATTGGGCCAAATGCTTAGGTTTTTAAGCATTTTTTTTCTGACAGTCTTCCTCCAGCATTCATTAAAGAAAAGCTAACTTGGGTCTCAGAGTCTGTTCTTTCTTAATAAACAACATCTAGGAGCAGCAAACTTTAAAATGACAGATTTTCTATTACATAATACACTTTAGCTTCAGGAATAATTGAATTTGAGAGAAGACATGCTTGCACTCTTTTATGTGTTGTTATCCAGATCCTGGATGTAGAATTATTTGCCATGTCTCCTTGAGAGCTAAAAGAAACTTGATCCAATTTACACCTTTAATATTGTTTATTCTTTCTTCTTTACATTAATCTGGAAAAAACGGGCTCAACTTTGAACAAAATTTAGTCATTAGTTCTGAGACAGAAGCACGTAACTCTAGATACAAGGACTAGATGAATGCTGTAGTCTACCTTTTCTCTGGGGACAGAGGAAGGTGATAGTATTTTCCCCAAATCATTTACTTCATTTTGTCCAAAAATTGTAACAAAATAATGTTGGTGTAAGCAGGACTCTTTTCCTCTGCTTCCTCCACTTTGGTAAAGTCAGTTTCTGTTCTGTGAAATGTCTTATGTGCACTTTTGGTGTAAGAGATAGCATTGCTGATGAAACAAATAGCAACTTCTTGTCTTCCGTCTCTCCATAAAATCATATAATTATCTGGTTGGAAAAGACCTTAAGATTATTGACTCCAACCACAACTTAACAGCTCCCTGTACACAACCTTATATTGGCTTTGGGCTGAGTTGGAGTTATTTCTCTTCAAAGCACTTTTCTAGTGTTGTGTTTTGCAGTGCTGTAGCTGAGTGCTTTGGTTATAGCCGAGTTGAGCACTCCCCACCCCAAGATTCTGAGGGGACACAGCCAAGCCAGCTGACCCAGACTGACCAAAGAATATTCCATGCCTATGACATCAGCTCAAATACAAGAACAAAGTGAAAGAAGGAAGTGTGGGGAGATTCACCCATGGCATCTGTTCGCTATGGAAAGAATTACACATAGAGAGCTCTGTTTCCTGAGACCCATCATCCTGCTGGTGGGAAGTAGAGATAAACATCCCTCTCTATTTTGCTTCTGTGCAGTCTATCACTTGTGCTTCTTACTATTATTAAATTGCTTCTATCTTATAACTGGCTTTTGCTATATTTTCCTCTTTCTCCTTTCCATCTAGTAGGGAGAGTGATAGAGCTTTGGTGGGCATTTGGCCCCTAGCCAGGGTCAAACCACCACAAACTGTTAGACCATGCCCCTAAACACCTCATCCAAATGTCTTTTAAACACCTCCAGGGATGATGATTCCACCACTTTAGGCAGCCAGTTCCAGTATCTGATGATCCTTCTGGTGAAGAAACATTTCCTAATATCCAACCTAAACCTCCCTTGGTGCACCTTGAGGACATTTCTTCTTGTCTTATAATTTTTCACCTAGGAGAAGAAGCCAGCTCCCACCTCATTACAACCTCTTTTCAGACAGTTGTAGAGAGCAATGAGGTCTCTCTTCAGCCTCTTCCTCTCCAGGCAAAACAAACTCAGCTCACTCAGCTGCTCATCATAGGATTTGTGTTTAAGACCCCTCACTATAAAGGCACTGCCTGAGATCCTTTTTCTCTTCTCCACTCTTCGTGGAGTTTTTTTCAACAAAATTTGTAGGAAAATAAATACCTTTGAGATTTACATCAGGTTCAAAAGTTTACTAGGTGAAACTGAAAAACAGGCTTAGGAAAGATAGTCTACTAACTCAGTGGAAAAATAAAACAAACAACAACCCAACCAATCTCCTTTTATTTCGTATTAGGAAAAGACTATCATATAATCATAGGATGCATTGGCTTGGAAGAGATCCTTGAAGATCATCTTGACTAACCACCCTTCAGTCAGCAGGGACATTTTCAACTAGATCAAGTTGCTCAGGGCCACATTGAATTTGACACTGAATACCTCCAGGGATGAGGCCTCCACCACATCTCTGGCCAACATATTCCAATATTTCACTACCTTCATTGTAAAGAACTTCCTTCTAATGTTCAACTTGAATCTACCCTGCTGTAGTTTAAAATCATTGACCCTTATCCTAACTATAGCAGAGAGAATTTGTCTGAGGAAACGAAAGTGAGCAAGGGTCAGTTAGAAGGTTAGTCACAGCACACAAGTAACAGCCATTTTTCTAAGAACATGGCACAAGACCATGAGATCCTCCAAGTCCACACTCCTTGGTCTATTTCCGTAACATCTGACACAGACAGATGTACTACTAATGTTAAGCCCCAAATCAGTATACTTGAGAAAAGAATGCTCCAGTGGGACCTCATAGTGGCCCTTCAGTACCTGAAGGGGATCTGCACAAAAGCTAGGGAGAGATCTTTTACAAGGGACTGTAGTGAAAGGACAAGGGGACATGAATTGAAGCTGGAAGAGGGGAGATTTAGAATAGATATTAGGAAGAAATTCTTTAAAGTGAGGGTGGTGAGACACCAGAAGAAGTTGCCTAGGGAGGTTGTGGATGACCCCTCCCCTGCAGATGTTCAAAGCCAGGTCAGATGAAGCCTAGAACATCCTGGTCTAGTGGATAGTGTCCCTGCCCATGGAAAGGGGGTTGGAACTAGATGATCTTTAAGATTATTTCCAACTGCAACAGTTTAGTGCAAGAGCTAAACTCCCTGCTCCCCCAAAACAAAAGTGAGGGGAAAAGTAATAAACAAAACTCAGGGTTAAGATAAAGAGATAAGAGTTTAAAATAATGAGATCACATAAACACAATGCATAATTACCTTAGCTAATAATCTAATTAGTCTAATAATACAATGCCTGATTACCTTAGCTTAGCCTATTTGCAGAAGTGCAGTGAAATACAGGGGAAAAAACACTGTAAAACAGAAAACCAAAACCAGTGAGCTACCCAGCTCCCACCCATTCCACTAACATGCCTACAGGAAAGATCCAACACCCAAGAACTCAGAAGCAGCAACCTGAACAGCCTCCCATGCTGCAATCCAAACTTAAAGCCCCTAAATGCTTTGCTTCAGTTAGCATTTTCATGTTTTGAAGCTGGCGTGGCTACAGCATGGTATGAGTAACAACAGCAAGTTCAACTCAACTCATGAGACCAACCCAAACCATTCTATGATTGTATGTTTTTCTTTCACAGACTGGTCTCATTCATTCAGCTAAAGATTTTGTAAAGAGGTTAGCAATATAGCTCTAAATATTTCACCCAAGGCTAAAATTCATAGTGAGGCTCTGGTCTTTGGTGCTCTAATTTCTTCACAAGTCCAGAACAAAATTGTTTCTATTTATTTCTATGCACATAAAGGCCATGTAACCTAAGGAGGTGGCAATGCCTTCTTGCATGACTCAAAACTAACTTCATCTTTTTTATCCCAACTGAAATATTTCAAACCACTGGAATGTATTGCAGACTGGTTCTTTTGTGCATTTGGGATTAAAAATAGCCAAGATATTTCCTTTTTTCCCCAAGAGCCTTCTATATTGTAGAGCTAATTTTTAACTCCTAATGAAAAAGTTAATTAAAGACTGCTGGATACAGCTGGATTCATTTCATAGTGCAGAACAGCACGTGAAGTACAGCTCCAGCACAAAAAAAAAAAAAAAAAAAAAATCAAATCTCTGTGTTTCTTTTTTTTTTTTTCCCTCTTTTTTTTTTCTTCTTTTGCTTTTGGCTTCGTTTGCTTTAACAAAGGAAATTTCATCATATGAAATGTGCAATAGGATAACTTCTGCACTCAATCCTCCTCACTCTTCTCCATTCAGTCACATTCCTTTCAGTGTCCCCATTCCACAAGGATTCTCATTTCAGGCTAGCCAAACCTTCTGCTTTGGCACAATCACACCAGAAAAACTGGGTGACAAAGCCTGGAGCTGAAGTCTGATCTCATACAAGATGCTGCTTTGAGATATTCAAGACAGCTGTTGTATGCAGCCAAGAAAATGACCTGGCAGTGAAGAAACATTTCATACCTCTGCCACCTCCCAAGCTGATTCTCTTCCACTGACCTGACTCACAGGCAGATTCCCTACATAGGGAGTTGCATCTCAAAGTCCATTCAACTCATGGCTGCTGTCAGAAGACATTATGAAATACGCTTATACCACTTGCAACCTGCTTACTCTCCCTAAAAGTAGATAGCAACAACATTCATCGAGTGCAGCAACCAAGCTCTCTACTAACATGTACAAAAGAGCTTTTTTCAGTATTAAATTAATCACCTGGCAGAGCAAAATCCAGCAGCCAAAGTTTAGAGCATAAAGTAGTGTGCATGCAAAAGAAAGAAGATGTATGCCTTATTTCATATCTCACAGCATTGGTGTCTTGAAGCACCACCACACTCCAGTGACTGGTCTGTAGAGCACATACAGTGTGACCTTCATTTTTTCACCTTCAGTTCTCAAAACAACTTACAAAGAGTAAAGGAAGTCTTGTAAGAGATCAAGACATTTTACAGAGGAGGAAGCTGGTACATGCTGCGGTAATGCAAAAAGGTAAGGAGTTTTGACAGCAGTGTAGTGAGATAGCTGTGAGCAGCTGGGGAATCTCTGGAAGAGCAGTAATATGTTCTAACAATTTTGAAATTAGAAGGAAAATGAAGAAAGAAAGCAAAAGAAAGTTCCTTTCTTTATTCCCTCTCAGTAAATCTGTCATAGATCAATCTGTGCTTTCAGCAACGGAAAACAGAAAAAAAGAAAATAAAAAAAAGAAAGTTCATCTGCTTCTTCATCAGCTGTGCAGTACATACTCTACCAGTTCCTGTCATTTCCTAACTCTTCAAAGGGTTTAGTACTCTCTTATTCACCCCATCCAAAACAGAACAATAAGGCCTATAGAGACCAAAATTATTCAACTACATAGTACAGTTTCCTCAATAAAAACCAGCTGGTACTGCAGAAAACAACGGCAGAGCCATGGACTACCATGCTGTTTGCAGTCCTGTGCTCTCAGCAGTAAGGGCCATACTGCTTTAGTTAAGTAGAACGCGATTCATTACAAGCCATGAGATGACAAAACCAGGTAATTAAGACACAGCCCCCTGCAACCTTCTAGATCTCTTTTGCTGAATTTTAATTCCAGTATGAACAGTTTCACAGATTAAATTAGAAAATAACAAAGCATTATTGCTAGAGGCAGCTGACACAAAGCAGGACAAAGGCCAGCTGAAAGTTCAGTCTTGCATAAACACCATAGATGCAAGTTTCATCATTTTTACAGAGTGAGACTGAGCATTTTATTTAATTAAAATCTTGTGATATAGATACCTATTTGCTTGGCCTAGCCTTAAAAATAAGTTAGTAACATCTGATCAGAGCCCAGTAATCTTATAACTTCTCCTGGCAAGCTATCTGACCAAATATGAAAATAAGGGTTCCTCTGTCTCACCACATTTTTTTTTTCCTAAGACTATCTCATAGCGGATTCGTTTCTGCAAGAACACATATGCTTTTAGTCATCTGTTTATTCACATCCTCAACTGTGGTAGATGGGTGTAATGGTTTAGCACAAGGGCTAAGCTTCTTGCTCCCCCTACACAGAAGTGAGGGGAAGAGTAACAGACACAGGTCAGGGCTGAGATAAAGAGATGAGAGTTTAATATAACATGAGTTATCGTAAGCACAATGCTAATAATCTAACAGCACCGTAGCTAATAACCTAATTAATCTAGTAATACAATGCCTTAGCTTAGCCTATTTGCAGAAGAATTGCAATGAAATACAGCATAAAACAGAAAACCAAACCCAGCAGCTACCCAGCTCCCACTTATTCCACTTCCATCCCTGCAGAAAAGAGCCTGCATCCAAGAACTCAGAACTCTAAAGCAGCAACTCGAACAGGAAGCCTCCCATGCTGCAATCTGAACTTCAAGCCCCATAATGCTTTGTTCCAGTTAGCACTTTCATGTTTGAAGCTGGTATGACTGCAGCATGGTATTAGTAACAGCAGCAGGTTCAGTTTAGTCCATGACAATGGGTCATTTGACTAGGAGACCTTAAATTAAGTGACAGCTTGGATGACCCAACCAACCTTGGTTTTGTTCGATACACACCTTCTTACAGAAGCATTTTCATGTTTCAGTTTAAAAACAACTGCATATATACTAGGGGAAAAATAATTTAATATTTGTTTTTTTAATATGAGGGGTTAGCAGAGAGAGTTGAAGCACAGTGGGCTGGAAAAGGTTATCTAAACCCTGAGCAGAACCATAATTTTTAATGTAAATTTAATGGAAGCCAAGCAAACTTGCATGCAAGATGGAGATGAAAAACACAGGACAAATCAAGTAAACAGCAGTGTCATCAAGTGGCCATGTGAGATTCATCAAGTGTCATTCTGAGGTCACAGGTAATCGTGACATGAATAAACCCAAATGAAACCTGAAAGTCACTTATTCTTGTCTCTACAGCAAGAGAAGAGAACATTACAAGAGTATTTTGTATGTGAAATCACTCGGCCACTAATTATGGGTAGGCTATTGCTTCCAAAACCAGCTAGCTACAGTGCCCTGCTGTTACTGGCAAAGAAAGGAGCTTGTTCTGCAGATGTAATGGTTACAGTTTGGTATCATGATGTCAACACTTAGGTTTCTTCTGAGTTGAAAGCCAGACATCTGGTCATGACAGACTCCCCTCTCTTCAGAAACTACAAGAAACTGCCTCTACTGTTTGGACTCTGAACCTAGGTGGATGCATTCCACCTTCTGTGGATAGCCTATCCCATATTCATGCAAACCACCACAATTTGGAACTCAGATAAAAGTTTCAGTTTATTCTTATCTCTACTATGAGAGGTGGGTTTACTTTGGTGTCACAAAACCTCACCAGTTGTTTTTGTTGCGCTAGTTCAAACATGGAGATGGCTCATAACAGTGTTCCTTTATAACTTAAACCTCAGTGGTTGGATGGGCAAGATGTTAACATTCCAATTTTAGATAATTCCTGTTTATAAAACACAGATGAAACTGGCAATGGGATTTTACTGTAAGCTATGCTAAATTTTGCTACTGAAGTGGTAGAGCTTGTCAAAAAGAGCTTGAGCATCTCACATTTCTGATGCTCTGAAGTATGAACTATATGGTCTCAGCTATAAACCTTACCAGGCATTTCCAACAGTAAAGCGTGGGAGGTGTCCCTGCCTATGGCAGGGTGTTGGAGCTGGATGATCCTTGAGGTCCCTTCCAACCTAAACCATTCTATGATTCTATGATTAAAGAGTATAATGATTGGTTCCTTTTATTTTCTCATATGAAAAATGCCTCAGCCATGTAGAAAAGCCTGCTGCAGTGTTATCTCTGAATAAGACCACACAGAAGAAAGTCACCAAGATCCAATTATCCATTAAAAAAGAGATTTTACAATAGCAAAGGCAAGAAACAAGGTTCATAAACCTGCCACAGCAGAGATTCGCGTAGTCAGCAGAATTAAGCCACAAAGCTGTTACCTTTTTGGAAAAGTTAGTTTATTCAGTAAGATGTCTCTCAGCACATCCAGTGGAAAAGTTGATTTTCATGGTTTTAACTAATGGAGAAGATTCTTTTCTTGTGGCAGACCCTCAGGACTTTGGTCAGCCACAGTTCTGCAACAAAAACTACCTAGTGGTTGCATGACATAAACACCAAGCTTTAAAAAAAGAAAAGCAGAGACAAGCTTTATGACCAGGCTTGGATTTGCTATAAATATCCACCTAAGTGCAGTGCAATTATTTCTAACACACAGAAGACAGATTTCAACAACCATGTCTACCAACTAGCAAATGATTGGACCAAATGTTTCAAAAAATTGTTCCCTGGCAAAATTTTGGTTTTGCCATTCCTTCTGGCTATTACAGAAATATTCTCCTTCTTATCAGAGATAGTTTCTCCACCTCTTCACAGGTTGTTTCACAACACTATTGATTCAGGGTACCCTAGAAATTTCTATAAATCATAGAATCATAGAACGCCTTGAGCTGGAAGGAACCATCTAGCTGCAAACCCTGTGCCATGAGCAGGGACACCTTTCACGAGACCAGGCTGCTTAAAGCCTCATTCAGCCTGGTCTTCAACACTTCCAGGGATGAGGTGGCCACAAGTTCTTGGGGCAACCCATTCCAATGTCACACCACTCTCATAGTAAAGAACTTCATCCCAGCGTCCAATCTAAATCTGACCTGCTCTAGTTTAAAACCAGTGTCTCTTGTCTTATCACCACAGGTCCTGACAAATATTCCCCCCCAGATTTCTGTAGACTCATTCAGATACTGGAAAACTGTAAGTTGCCCAGGAGTCGCCTCTTCTCCAGGCTGAACAGACCCATGTTGCTCTCAGTCTGTCTGCACAGGAGAGGTGCTTCAGCCCTTTCATTCTCTACTATCAGTGACAGCAAGAATTACCTCTATCTTCCCAGACTTGATATTCTTATCCTCTCCTCTAGGAGGACACTGTCACATCTAAAGAGTAAAATTAGAACCACAAGAAATGTTTATTAATTTCTATAGAATGCAAAGCATTGGATTGCCTAATATTGCTTTGCTCACTGATGTTATTTATCACCAACCAGGGGCAGTATTTTTTTGTGCAATATTTGGAAAGGAATTGTCATTTCTAAGATAAGTTACCATAAGCTAAGGTGGAGTCCAGATAAACTGTGATGATGGAATGATACTGGTTTATCCTGTTCTATCCCAACAGGTTGATAAAACAAATTTCAATGGATGGACTAGTTCTCATTCTTCATGCTCGCTTCCCAGTCTGCAATCTTCATTTCCAGATTTCCACAAGAGGAGCTTTCTACAGATGAAGTAGAATGTCCCTAATGTTAAAGAGCCCCTAGCTTGCTGGTGTTAGAAGCTAGAATAGAGGAATACCATACTAATGCTTGAGCTGCATGGGGTAATGTTCTAGCAACACAGAATGGAGGACTTAGACCAGCTCAGGCATGTGGTTGATGAGCCTACTAGAGTTAAAATATGTCATTCTACTGCACGCACATGGGTAAGACTCCAGACAGATCAAATTAATGCTGAAGTGAAGGTGCCTCACTAGCAATTACTCTTTTCCTTCACATGAATCATAGAATCATAGAAGCAACCAGGTTGGAAGACACCTCCAAGATTATCCAGTCCACCCTATCACCCAGCTCTGTCCAATCAACTAGACCATGGCGCTAAGTGCCTCAGCCAGGCTTTTTTTGAATACTTCCAGGGACAGCAACTCCACCACTCCCTGGGCAGCCCATTCCAATGGAAAAATCACTCTCTCTGGCAAGAACTTCCTCCTAAGATCAAGCCTACACCTTCCCCGGCACAACTTGAGACTGTGTCCCCTTGTTCTGTTGCTGATTGTCTGAAAGAAGAGACCAACCCCCACCTGGCTACAGCCTCCCTTCAGGTAGTTGTAGACAGCAATGAGGTCACCCCTGAGCCTCTTCTTCTCCAGGCTAAACAACCCCAGCTCCCTCAGCCTCTCCTCACAGGGCT
>WAAF01003000.1:216806-232326 GCA_013400475.1 Tricholaema leucomelas | reverse complement strand
CTAACTTGGTGTCATCTGCTGACTTACTGATGCTGGACTCCATCCCCTAGTCTAGATCACCAATAAAGCTATTGAATAGGAATAATACACAAGTATTTTGCAGTAGGGTTACCACATGTAAGGTCATTAATGACAGTAAGTGCTGCAGAAATTGTGTCTTTTCTGCAGCTAAATAACAGCACATAGTTAAGTGTCCTGTAGATTGACTACCTATCCAGTGCCAGATGCTGGAGGGCATAAGAACTTGGGTTTAGACAAGGAGAAATTTTTTATCTTGTGTAGCAATTTCTTTAGATCAGTCATTTTTTTTAGTCACGTCAGGCAAGTTTAGCCCAGTGATGTATTTGGAGTTGAAAGGCTGTGGCTTTTGTCTCCATTGTCTCTGTTTTGGCACATAGGGATAACGAATTTCACTAACCAACAGTACATGTATTCATTGGCATTGGCTGCTGTTGACCATGGGAGTCAACCCAATTTCTTTATGCTCCTTTTTTGGGAAACTTTCAAACAGAGATGAGGAAAGGAAGGTAAAACATTCCCTCTCCACAGCCCTAAATAAACAGCAGAGAATTTTTTCTTTGCCTTAGTTCTCAAACAGCTTTGATTTTGCTTAGATGTTATGAAGGAACTTCATCATAACAGAAAGGGAGTTAATTTACATTCCTTTTTTTTTTTTTTCTAAGACATTGAAAATATTAACACTGGCTCTGCCTGAATAGCATTTAATGTCAGTATCTCATCATCTGAGCCAAGTGTAATGCTGACTTTAAAAGCATTCTAAAAAGTGGCTCAGTAAAAGCAATACTTTATGTTCACTTTTGTGTATCTCTCACAGGAAAGACAAAAGGTAAAGGCAGTTTATTCTTAATTTTTTAGCTGTCAGTGTTCTGGTATTAAAAACATTGGAAATTCTACTAGAAATAAACTAGGAGAAATCAGTTGCCAGCTTGGTGAAGAAAGTAAACATGTGCTAAGTCATCTTCCTGTAGCAGGAGTGGCTGTGTGGCTATATGTCATCAAAATGAAAAAAACAAAACTTCTCTGTAGTTCAGTTTTCTCATTGTCTCAAAATCTGCAAACACACTGTCAGCAACCCCTCCTTCATTTAACTGACATTTAAAAGGATCACCTTTAGACAAGGCAGATTATTCTTCCCCTGTACTCAACACAGGTCAGGCCACACCTTGAGTCCTGTGTCCAGTTCTGGGCTGCTCAATTCAAGAGAGATGTTGAGATACTGGAATGTGTCCAGAGAAGGACAACAAATCTGGTGAGAGGCCTGGAACATAGCCCTGTGAGGAGAGGCTGAGGGAGCTGGGGTTGTTTAGCCTGGAGAAGAAGAGGCTCAGGGGTGACCTCATTGCTGTCTACAACTACCTGAAGGGAGGCTGTAGCCAGGTGGGGGTTGGTCTCTTCTTTCAGACAATCAGCAACAGAACAAGGGGACACAGTCTCAAGTTGTGCCGGGGAAGGTGTAGGCTTGATCTTAGGAAGAAGTTCTTGCCAGAGAGAGTGATTTTTCCATTGGAATGGGCTGCCCAGGGAGTGGTGGAGTTGCTGTCCCTGGAAGTATTCAAAAAAAGCCTGGCTGAGGCACTTAGCGCCATGGTCTAGTTGATTGGACAGAGCTGGGTGATAGGGTGGGCTGGATGATCTTGGAGGTCTCTTTCAACCTGCTTGATTCTATGATTCTGAGTGCTGCCTTTCACTTTCACTCATCCTCCTTTTTTTTTTTTCCAGGACAAGCAGCATTTATTCTGTTTATTAGTGTATGTAAAGCACCTTCATACCCACATATTATGGTTTAAGAAAAGGAGAACACACTTCAAATGAAAGGATTGCCCCATCACCACTGAATAAACTAAGGAGCAAAAAGATACGAGGAAATCTACAGGAACAAAGATTCAGGAAAAAAAAAATACAGCAAAAGGATACAAGGAAATCTACAGGAAAGATACAAGGCCTTGCTTCTTTTTATCACCTACACACAACTCTCCCCAGGAGAAAGCACACCAGGCACAACCAACCTCAGCACAAGAGGGCTCAGGTAGAGGCTTTTACTTCATTAGTTGTGAAGATGAAGTCTCCCTGCAAATATTTGAAGATGGGATGATCATTCTGACAGATCATGGCCATTGCTTCTTTCTGCTGGGTGAAGTAGCAGTGAAAAAGGAAGTTAAACTGGAATGAAAATATTTAGTGGAGATGCTTCCTGAACCAACCCATTTACCTAAAAGAGCACTGTTAAATAGTTTTAAGCTAGCGTCAGCTGGTTTGACAATTGAAGGTTGCAGAACTTGCCCTGAGCACAGGGTCAGGTGCTGAAAGACTCTTTTGTAAATGAGGTAAACTGCTGTGGCTAGACAGAAAGCAAAAACATGCATGATCACAAGCCTTTAAAAACCAGTCCTACGTAAAGGACTTAGAAAAGCAAAAAAAACAGGGAGCCATTCAGTTTTCAGATCAGCCAGGAACAGATTCTCTTGCTTCTCAACACTTATTTTTCTGCCAACAGCAGCAAGATGAAAACAAAAGGGCTCTTTAAAACAGTTATTTCAGATTTGCATAGTGCAGACACACCATCCTAGGTGAGATCAAAAGCGTGACTCCATGTGACACTTCTTCCTCAAGATGGCTGGGAAATAGAATGAGAAAACTCAGGACCAAGTTAGACAATTTTGTAGAATTACAGAATGGTTTAGGTTGAAAGAGATCTTTAAAGGTCATTTACTCCACCCTGCCCCCTACAGTGATCAGGGACATTTTTAACTAGATCAAGTTGCACAGATCCCTATTCGTTCTGACCTTGAATAATTCCAGACAGGGCTTTTACCACCTCTCTGAGCAACCTGTTTGAGAATTTTGCCACCCTGAGCATAAAAAAAAAAAAAAAAAAAAAAAAAAAATTCTTCCTTGTGCCTAGTCTAAACCTCCCCTCTTTTAGTTTAAAACCATTACTCCTTGAACTGTTGCAACAGGCCTTGCCAAAAAGCATGTCTCCATCTTTCTTATAGTGTCCTTTAAGCATAGAAAGGCTGCAATAAGATCATCCCGTAGCCTTTTCTTCTTTGACTGAACAACACTAACTCTCTCAGCCTATTGTCATAGGAGAGGTACTCCAGCCCTCAAATCAGTTTTGCAGCCATCCTTTGGACCCAGTCCAACAGGTTAATGTCCTTCTTGTGCTAAAGGCTCCAGAGCTGGAAACAGTACTCCAGGCTCTCACAAGAGCAGAGTAGAGAAGCAGAATCACCTTTCTCGTTCTGCAGGTCACACATCTTTAGATGTAGCCCAGGATAAGATTTGCCTTCTGTGTTCAGGTGCACATTATTGGTTCATGCATAGCTTTTCATTTACCAGTGCCCCCAAATCCATCTCAACAGGACTCCTCTCAGTCACATCATCCCCTAGCCTGTATTGACACTAAAGATTGCCCAGACCAAAGTGTAGGCCAAGTGAACATTCTTGTTGAACCTCATGAAGATCTCTCCGATTTAGAGAGAAGGATGTTGTGGAGGACTACATCAAGGGCTTCAAAGAAGCCCAGATATGTGACATCTGTAGCTCTTTCTTTGTTCATCGATGCATTCACTCCATCACAGAAAGCCACTAGGTTGATCAGGCAATATTTGCCCCTTGTAAAGCCATGCTGGCTTTCTTACATCATCTTGCTCCATCTGGCCCACGTGCCTTAGTATAGCTTCTAGAAAGCTCTGTTCAATGATCTTCTCAGGCACAGAGATGCAGCTAGCAAGTTGGTCACTTCTACTCTTTTTTTAAAAAATGGGTGCAAAGTTTCCCTTCTCCCAGACACCAGAAACTTCACCTGACTGCCAGGACTTTTCAAATACCATGGAGAGTGGCTTGACAAGTACATCAGTCAATTCCCTCAGGACTCTGGGCCATATCTCATCAGATCCTATAGACATATATATGTTCAGGTTCCTCAGGTGGTCATGAACCTGATCTTTTCTTACAGTAGGAAAGGCCTCATCTGGTCCTTGTCTTGGTCCATCAGCTCAAAAGGTGAGAGGAGTGAGGTTGCCAGTGAAGACTGAGGCAGAACAGTTGTTGAGAACTTCAGCCTTCTCTTCATCTCTTGTTAACTGCTTACCAGTCTTGCTCATCAGGGTGCTTTCTCTAACCTTCCTTTTCTGTTTGAGATACCTGTAGAAGATCTTCCTGTTATTCTTTGCATGCATTGCCAAGTTCAGCTCCAGCTGCATATTGGCCTTCCTGACCTCATTCCTACACAATCAGGAGGGTGTCAGTACATTTCTCAGGATACTTATCCCGGCTTCCACTGCTTGTGCATTTCCTTCTTGCCCTTGATTTTGACCAGCAGGTCACCCATGCTGGGTTTTTTTTTCCTTCTCTTGCCTGGTTTCTTGCCTCTGTTATCATTCACATCTTTCATTTAGGCTGTTTGCCTTCAGCCTAGAAGGGAGAGGGTATAGAATCCCCTTGACCATGGGTAATTTCTGATGGGTGTTTCATTTCTATTTCACATAATCACAGAAGACCTTTGGTTGGAAGAGACCTTCAAGATCATCTAGTCCAATCTTCAACCCAGCACTGCAACTTCACCACTAAGCCATGTCCCTAAACACCAGGTTTCAGGGAAGGCAGAGCTTGGCTCCATCAGTTTATCCCTTACTCAGCTTCCCCAACGCTGCTTAATCTTTCAACTTCCTCTTGCAGCTCTGCCACCACACGACTCACAAAGCAGTTCTCTCTACTGCGACTTGCTACCACTTAAAGGTTTTGACACTCCCTACAGACCTGAATAGCTGCATGTTTTTGTTTAAACTTGACAAAGACAACTGCAATATTTTACAATGCTGGTAACAAAAACCCATTTTGTCACTCAGAGTGGATGCAAGAGGAAAAAAAAAAAAAGAGAAGCCAACAATCTGTTTAACACTTTGCTTAAACTAAGGACCTTGGAGGCAGAGGACAGGTTATGTTCAACAAATACAAGTGCTGGGCTGGGATAACTGAGCACTCTGCCGGAAAACATGGAAAAGCAAAACAAAGCAGACGTAGAGAAATGAGTCACCAATACATATGAGTGACAACTACAGAAGCCTTAGCACCCCATGGCAGCAGGAATTATGACTGCATAAGAACAACGTCAAAGTATTTCCAATTTGAACAAACTGTTAAAGGACCAAATGCTATTCATGCATCATCCTCCTCATCATTATTACTGCAAAATTTTCTATCTGAATCACCAAACTGTTTCATTTTGATACCCTTAAAGTACTTTAATGAGGTGATAGAACCTACAGAATGGCTGGAGAGGGAGAGGGACTTTTCATAAGGATATCTAGCATTAGGACACAGGGGAATAATTTTAAGCTGAGGGACGGTAGGTTTGTACTGGATTGTAGGAAGACATTCTTCAATACAAGGGTGGTGAGAAACTGGATAGGTTACCCAGGGAGGTTGTGAGTGTCCCCTCTCTGGAAGTGTTCAAGGCCATGTTGGATGAGACCCTGAGCAACTAAGCCTGGTTGAAAGGCACCCCTGCCCATGGTAGGAAGATTGAAGTAGATGATCTCTAAGGTCCCTTCCAATCTAAGGCATTCTATGATTCTGTAATCTTGAGAGTGCAGGGGGGAGGTTGTTAAAAAAAAAGGGAAAAAAGTGTCTTGCTTACCTTTTCAAAGACAAGTAATTTTGCATTTAAAAATCACATTTATGGCTTTCAAAATTGCATTTTGTTTCAAATTTCCCTGTAATATGAGTCAGAAACACTTGCAAGTGACTCCTTCCAAGTTCTTACAAGAACCAAGAGGGTTTCCAGCAGAGCAATGCATTTAAACCAAGCCTGCTTTAGAGAGGAGGCAGTTCCCTCCCATCACTGTCATCCATACCCCCCCTTTTAACAAGAATATCCTCAGAGAAGAGGATATTCTCTTTTTTGTTTATATAAGTTCCTACCAAAATAAAGAGTTCTGGTACAAGCTGTTTCTAAAGCAGTACAGCCTTGTCTACCTCTGATTTGCTTATCAAAGCATGTCCTAGGATCATAACTAAGACCTAGAG
The DNA here is from genome assembly GCA_013400475.1 of Tricholaema leucomelas. NCBI lineage: Eukaryota > Metazoa > Chordata > Aves > Piciformes > Lybiidae > Tricholaema lacrymosa > Tricholaema leucomelas. The sequence goes on along the minus strand of WAAF01003000.1, from coordinate 226,275 downwards.
AGTATGCACATGCTTTCCTTCTGTGCAAGTCACTGAAGAGAGGTCTTTCTGAAGAGTATTTTGTTCTGGAGCTTGAAATCTTGTCCACTCTGCTCAAATGTTAATAATCCCCTGGTGTTTTTCAGAGTTATCAGGGTTGTCCTTAAACAAAATCTCACTTCATTTTTCCTTTTTAGGCAGAAAGCCCAGAGCTAATTGGATGCATTCTCTCTTTTCTTCAGTGACTAAATGTAATGCTGATGTGTGCATATAATGTGGGAATCACGTTAATCATAGGCACACAGATTTCAAAGCCAAGAGTGCTGGTTGTGATGACCTAGACTGATCCGCAGTGTAACACCAGGCATAGAATTTCTGCCAGTGATTCCTGCCTCAAGCCCATGATTTTGCACCTCAGTTCCCATCTGTATAAACTGAGTTGCAGCTTCCAGACACAAGGGTTTGTTATGCCTCTCTATGCTGCATGAAAGAGTTCTTTGTTCCCGGAAACGTTCTACCACACTAAAGTCTTGTGGGCTCTGATCAAGCCACCACTTCACCTTCTCTTTGCTAAAATGAATAAATTAAACCTCCCCAAGGTAAGGTTTCCAGGCTTTGAATTATTCTATAAAAAGACCACACAGACCTACGGTCTTGGTATCTCAGTTAATTGTTCAGAAGTTAGTCATGAAAGCATAGAATTTCCTGGTTGGAAATGACCTTAAAAATCAGAGACTCCAACCATAACTTACCACCTCTCTGTATACAAATGTTAGACCATGTCCTTAAGCACCTCATCAAAATGTCTTTTAAACACCTTCAGGAATGGTGGCTCAGCCACTTCCCTAGGTAGCCTGTTCCAGGGCCCAATGACCCTTTTGGTGAGGAAATTTTTCTTAATATCTTATCCAAACCTCACCTGCTGCAACTTGAGTCCATTTTCTCTCATCCTATCACTTGTTACTAGGGAGACTAACATCCACCTCACTACAACCTCCTTTCAAGTAGTTGCAGAGAGTGATGAGGTCTCCCCTCAGCCATTTCTTCTCTAGGCTGAATCAACCCAGTTCCTGCAGGCACCTCTCATAAGACTTATGGTCAAGACCCCTTACCAGCCTTTTTGCCCTTTTCTGGACACGCTTCAGCACCTCAGTGTCCTCGTTGTGTTGAGGTGCCCAAAACTAACACAGAACGTCAAGTGTGGCTTCTAGTTGGATTCACAACATTGTCCCTGAGCATGTGTTATGTTTTCAGTTCTGTCATCACCTGGTATTTCTTGGTTTATCTGAAAGCATATACTACCTTGTGCAGAAAACTGATTTTAAATGTGTCTTAGCTACAAATAATCAGGGCTGTGGGTCCATACTCAAAGCAAGGGCTCAGAAGCTTCGTATGCACTCATAACAAACATGGCTTAAGCTAAAAGCAGTAAGAAACATTTAAGCAATTAGGTGGGGTGCCACAAGCAATATTGGCTCTTCTGGTTTAGACTTCGAATTTTGGTTTGGTCTCTAATTGCTGATTTGGCTGAAAGAGCTGCTCCCAGTGTTTCCTGTTACCCTGCTTGGCCTGCCATACTTAATATGCATGTCAAGTGTTAGCTCCCTGTAGTGGGTTGAAATTACCCCCAAAATAAAATCACTAGACTAGCTCAGAAAGTTTGGAAGGAAAATGAAGCTATATTTTAAAAGCAAGCTAAAATCTAAAAGCATAAAACATAATGTATAGATACAAACTGTATTTACATATATTTATGATTATTTACTATTAAAAAAAAAAAAAAACAACAAAACCAAAAACCCACAAATATCCCCTCAAATTGTTCTCCCACCCCTCAGGACAAGGGAACAAGAAAAGAGCTCTTCCCCCAGAGAGAAATCAGAAAGCCCTGCTGCTGTCAACTTATCCACGACAGAAGTCTCAGCCAAGGTCAGCAAAGTCATGCAAAAGGGACAAGCCAGTAGCCAGAGTGAAGAAGAGAAAAGGAAGAAAGCACAGTTTGTGCAGCAAACTATATACTAAACCAGCAAGCCAATGGAATGATATAGACTCATTTATCACAGTATCACAGTATCACCAAGGTTGGAAGAGACCTCACAGATCATCAAGTCCAACCTGTTACCACAGAGCTCAAGGCTAGACCATGGCACCAAGTGCCACGTCCAATCCTGCCTTGAACAGCTCCAGGGACGGTGACTCCACCACCTCCCTGAGCAGCCCATTCCAGTAGCCAATGTCTCCCTCAGTGAAGAACTTTCTCCTCACCTCAAGCCTATTATTGTTTACTTTTGTATCCAATAACCTCTTTTATTTACCTTTTACTATTTTTTATATTCAACATATTTGGAGTTTTCCTATTTCTTGTTTATAATTTAGAATTGGGCTAGAGTCCTAGCTCTAAACCACCACACTCCCCAGATGTGCTGTTTCTGTAATTACTAGCAAAACCTCATGTAAGCCTTGTCAAACAAGCCCTAATTTTCATGGCAAAATACCCAGGTTTTACAGTGATCTGATGTGAAAGAGAGATCTCAAGTAGTCCAAAAATATTGAAAAGTACTAGTCCTGTCAAAGAGATTAATCAGCAAATCAATAAATAGTGCAGAACCCCCATTACTAGAGCTTTCATGTTGGAAAGAGATACCACAGCAACACAATATGGTAGAGGTTGGAAGGAATCACTGAAGATCAAGTCCAACCTTCCCTGCCAGGGCACGTTCACCTAAAAAGGGTCACCCAGGAACATGTTCAAGTGAGTTTTGAATGTCTCCAGAGACAATCTCTTTAGGCAGCCTGTTCCAGTGCTCCAGCAACCTCAAATTAAAGAAGTCCCTCCTCATGCCTAAATGGAACTTCTTACCTTCAAGTTTATGCACATTACCTCTTGTCCTGTCACTGAGCACCACTTAAAAAACACTGGTCCCATCCTAACACTCACCATTTAAGTATTTACAAGCATTTATGTGATCCTAACACAGCCTTCTCTTTTCCAGACCAAAGAGACTAAATCCTCTGTCAAGAAAGACATAAGTCTCTCAAAAGGGAGATGTTCCAGTCCCCTCATGATCTTTGCAGCCCTGCATATAAGCATATCATGCACACAAAACTCCAGATTGCAAAATCCTTGCACCTTTTTTTTTGTTGTTGTTTGTGGGGTTTTTTGGGAGTTGCTGTGGTTTGGGTTTTTAAAAAACACATTAGTAAAGTTTTGGTTTAGTTTGTTTGTTTGGGCAGGGAAGGGCTGTGGGGTTTTTTTAATCACTGAAAATCCATCCAGTATGAATACAGCAAGTGGTACATGTTAAAGATGTTATTTTGGGCTATCTGCAAGCTGCAAAATTTTAAAGGTTATTTTCATAGACAGTGAGACTAGACATGTCTCTTTCTCCTTTCCAAAGATGCTGGGAGACTCCAGCCCCATTCAATGGTAATAGATGGTCCAAATATTTGACATGCATTTGGCACTATTAGTATTTACTCTAAGTGTAATGTTACTTTTTTTCTTGCAAAACTTTGAGGCACACAATCCATATAGAGTGTGAGGTAATGGTTCTCTCCACTGGTCAAGAAGAAACCTAGGAACCAGAGAGCTGCTTTTTCAGCAGAGTTGAGTCAGTGTTTTCATTTTCAATGTGCTTTGCACTAAACATCACTAAAGCCCTTTTGCTAATTCTGATCTTGTGATTTCTACTACCGACAAGTAGAAGCAGAACCCAGCAGAGCAAAGTGATGTAGCGTTAGGGTATTGTTTCAAAAGCAACATCTAAATGTGACGGCTGCTCCATTGTCTGGCTCTCTAAACCCAGCCTAGGATTTTCCTTATGGGACAGTGCTCCAGCAAAATAAATAAATGGGCAGTAGTCAAAACTGCAAAGCCCTCTATAAGATGTTATTGTGTTCCAAGCTCAGCAATAATAGGAGAGACATCACATTACAGCGGACGTGCACTTCTGCACTTTTGCAAAGATCAAAGCTTGCCTTGTCTGCAATAACTTTGGATAGGTGCAAGATGGCTTGAACCAGCAGGGTCTGAAACACAACAGGGGGAATTGTCATCAACATTCCACTAGGTAGTTTAAATGCAAATTTCTTCATATTGCCTGATTGAAAGGCCTAAAAACCAGCATAATTGCTTTGCAGCTGGTAAATAACTTGATGGTGGGAGGAAATGCAAGTGGAGGATGGAAGGACCATAGAAGGCCTTATATCTGTGGGGACTTCTGGAAAACAGAGAGCAAAGATGCCATACCTTCAAGTTGAAATGCTTTACAAAAGGCTTAATTACCAGAAGGCATATTCCACATATTCTCTACACATGAGCTTCAAACTGCAAACAATCCACCAAATCTTGACCATTGTTCTTACAAAGGCTTCAGATAGAAGCAGTTCAAGCCAAGTGGAACAGTCATCGCCAGATGCCAGATACTTTCCCATAAAAATCTCTGTGTAAGGTAGTGGTCCTGACTCTCCATTACCTCTAAATAATGCCTACATACATTGAGGTAAGTGGCCTTGATATTTTCTTCATCTTCTTTGCATGTTCTGCCACCATCTCTGACAAAAGCTGAATGAGATGAAAGCTTATACTAACTTCATGCTACCCGGGGGATGATGTCCAAATTATGCCTGGAGGTCTTTCCTCTCTCCCCTTGCATCAGGGAGAACTCTGTGGCCACCAGCAGAGTTAAGAGCAGAGTTGAACTGTTGCATTGGCCTACAGATTCCCAGGGACAATATGACATGGTTGTGACAGACTGGACACACCTGAGTGTGCACTGTCTGAGTCTCAGTGGCCTTTCAAGTGTCACAATTCAAGCACCAGAAATGATCCATAACTTCTGAATTGTCTCAGCTTGAGGATATTGGCTTATGGACATGGAGTTGTTTCAGGAGCTCAGCGCACACACACGCTTCCCTGAAGAGTTGGTGCCAGTGCCTGCTGGGCTACAGTGCTCCCACATCAGCTGCAGCCCCCGAGTGGTAAGGTTCTAGGGCACTGGGAGTATCAGCCCCAGGCTAAAGAGTATGGGGCTGCAAGTGTGGCCACGAGCTGGCTTCGTGGCTGCAGGCAGGGAGCAAGAAAGTCCTGGAGGAGGTTCCCAAGAGCTCCCAGCTTCCCCACAGGAAAGCTTGGCTGCGTTTTCTGCTGTGTGGGTTGTGAAGCTGGATGTTCATGCACAAACAGTGTGTGAAGTGAGACACACCCTTTTCTTCCTCATTAGGGATACTAATACCTCTGGAAAATCAAGCACAGGATCATAGATCGGTAGGGGCTGGGAGAGACCTCTGGAGATAATCAAGTTCAAATCTCCTACCAAAGCAGGATTCCCTAAGGTAATCCACATAGGAATGCATCCAGCCAGGTTTTACAAAGTCTCCAGAGAAGGAGACTTCACAACCTCTTTGGGCAGTCTGGTTCAGTGCTTTGGCACCCTATAGTAAAGAATTCTCTCCTAGTGTTGAGGTGGAGTTTCCTGTGTTCCAGTTTCTGTCTGTTGCTCTTTGTCTTTTCACAAACCACCACTGAAAACCTTGCTCAAAACACTGAGTGGTTAAGCAGGACACACAATATAGCCCTCACTTCTACTCCTTTAGCCTTCAATCTGTTTTCGTTCAGGGTCAGTGGCTGATCTCATACAGTCTTACAGAGGTCCTACCTCACTGGGCAGCTAACAAGTTAACTGACACATCAGATCTAGTTGCATTATATACCTTCAGTCAATTCCTGTCAAAACTGACTAGTTACACTAGTTCAAAGATGCAAAATTTAGCATGTGTTCTTCCAAAGTATGATATACCACTGCTGACCTGCTGCTCTGGTGAATGCTTTCATAGAATCATAGAATCAACCAGGTTGGAAAAGACCTCCAAGATCATCCAGTCCAACCTATCATCCAGCCCTATCCAGTCATCTAGACCATGGCACTAAGTGCCTCATCCAGTCTTTTCTTGAACACTTCCAGGGATGGCGACTCCACCACCTCCCTGGGAAGCCCATTCCAATGGAAAATTAACTCTCTGTGAAGAACTTCCTCCTAACATCCAGCCTAGACCTCCCCCAGCACAACTTGAGATGGTTGCTCTTTGTTCTGTTGCTGGTACCATTTGGGTCTACAACCACCTATTTTGATCTGGCAATATGAAATGGCTCAAAAAGATTACATAGGAAAACATTTAAATGCTGGCAGGGGAGGGAGGGAAGATTAAAAGACAGCTGATTTCAAGCACCTGAAACTAATCAAGACTAAAGTGACTGTGTAAATGCAGTGAAATTTTGGAATCTCATTTCTCCAGGTGTCAGCTATCCAGCCTTCTTGCAAGCTTTCTAAGAGCAACAGTTCTACAAGCCTAGACAGCCATTGTTCAACTATCCTCACAGACAGAGTTTGGGTTTTTTTAATTCCTTCCTTAAAGAGCTAACATGTCTTCTTCATCTGTAACACCCTTATAAATGGCTGAAGACTATCATATTTCCCACCTCTGCTCCTGTCATTTTCTCTTTCCTAGACTAAACAAACCTGATTCTCTCAGTTTTTACTCAAGGTTTATGTTTTCTAAGCCTCTTATCAATCTTGTTGCTCCAATAGTGACTTTTTCACATTTATCTACATCTTGCTGACAGTGCAGTTCTTCCAAAAGGGAGATCTGGTAGAGAGTAAAATGGACTTATAAAGAAAGGAGAGCACTCATACTGTGAGAAAAACAACAAATTAAATATCATCACTAGAGTGGTAGGAGAGATTGATTAGGTGAGACCAAATATATTGTTTCTATCTTTTGTTTCTTCTGGAGTGAAAGTAGATGGAAGAAGCTGTACTGACCGTTTCATCAACCTATGCTTTCATGAAGAAGTCATTAAGAAGACAGCTCTTCTCCCATCTCTGGAAAGCAGTCAGTGCCCTACTAGTGGAAAAGCTGGATTAAAGAATCCTTTGGCTCATAAGATTTTAGTGTCATTAAAATGATGTTGCCTGATGCTAGTGAAGAAGCAGCATGATGATATCAGATCACAGGCACACAAATATCCCTCATATGCAAACAAACATGGCAGAGAAGCCCTTCAAGCTGGTGTCTGCTCTGTGGAGTCTGTAACAGGATACAGTACTGTTACACGACACAAATTTGTATCATGAAAAACACTCCAATGCTCTCCTGTCGTGTCATCTTTAAGGTCCACAGAGAATGCTCCTCATGTAGCTTTTCAGCCTCATCTAGTCTAAGCCTGGATTTTGGTTTATGTTTAATTACAGGTGGTGGGTTTGGAGGGTAGGCTCCAGAAAGGCTTCTTGAGAACAGAGCCTTTGTGCCACATTTATTAGCCAGTTCAAAGCCCATCAAATTTCCTTTTTGCTGCACTCTCAGATGAGTTTTTTGTTTAGTGCTGGCTCACACGATGGACTCAGCTGCAGAAGCAGCCTGCTCCCGTCCCTCTTCTTCCACTTCCAAAGGAAAAAAAAAAAAAAAAAATTAAAAAAAAAAAAAAATCACATGGATGCACCCAGCTCTGCCCATTTTTCTCTGGGTCCCTTGCTGGGGTCATGTTTCAGCATCAACTTTCATGAGCAATTCTCTAGAATCTTTCACAGAATAAGCCATTAAGCCAGAGAAGTGCAAGAGCAACTTGTGGACAGGGGCAAGTGGAAGAGAGACTGTTTTCCTTCTAAGTCCTAAAGGAAAGTTTGAGCACACAGTTTGTTTATCATTTGATTTTATCCAGCTTTTACTATGAGAAATAAGGAAAGGGAAAGCTAGGATTGTCTGGAATAGGCTCAAATCCAAACTATGCTGCTGGAAAAGGAAAAAAATATCCAGAACAGCCACATGCACAAACACACAGCTAATTCCACCAATTCTTTACATGCCTGCACCACTCCCCACTCTGTACACCTCAACTATTAGCTCATCCATCTCAGACTAGGGATTATACTGTGCTGCTTATCCACTACATGGGCTGACAGCCCAATGCTCTGCCCTCATGTTTCTTTAATTCCTGGTATTACACCAATACCAGGAGAAAATATGTAAGGTCAATATTCAAACTTGCAGCCAATGGAAATCAGATAATCATTATCCACAGTGTGCAAGGGGCACTTCCTTACTGCACACTGCTTTGTGGGATGAAATTCAGGGAAGAGAGCCCTCTACTTTTTCTCTAAATGCACATCAATTTGTCTTGACATGTACTAGAACTTTCTTAAATGTCCCTTCACCTTATCTCTCAATATCCTTTCTCTCATTGACTCCTCTCTGCAGCTCTTGACATCTCCAGCAGCATTTGTAAAAGGCTGTCTACCCCCTCAAATCTTCACCCCATAGAAGACTACTTCTCTATTCTATGTGTGTGTGGTAGAGGGAGGAGAGTGTCCTTGGGGTTCTTTTCCTGCTTTGATATCACTCAGTGGGAGACTAGAATGGTAAGACTGTGTGGTAAGGCTCCTGTTGTGGCCCAGCCTGCATTGCTAACCTAGATGCTTTATGAGAGCCTTAAAAAAATAAAAAAGGAGATGGGAGGATTAATTTAAGTCAGAACTTAAGTAATAATACTATCAGAAAATAGATGTCTATTCTTCTGGAATCTTTGGGCTTAAGCATTTGCAGATGGGAAATATGGACATCTTTCTGCATATTATTTTTCCCAGTGCGTTTGCTTGGCAGCTCGAAAATCTTATAGCAGGAAAATGACTGTAGCATTTGAGAGATGAGTTCAAAGCCCTGTGCTCTAGCAGATCATCTGGTGTTTGACCTACACATTCTGAAAGCCTTGGGAAGAACACCACCCTGGAATTTTGAAATACCTTAAAATCAAGATCTGTGTGAGCACGGTGTGTATGCGCATCACAACTAACACACACACACAAGTTCAGATCTGTCGTGGAGGGCCCATAGGCCCGAAAAATAGGCTCATTCTATGCCTCACTTTGCTTTGCCTGCCCAGGCATGTTCCTCCCCAAAACAGGGGTAAACAAGCCCAAAACGGGTAAACACATTAAAAGGCATAAAAGGTACAAAAGGCCAAGGTGCCATGGTGTCTGCCTGGCCCTGGCCCTGCTAAGGTCTGTGTGGTAAACAGGTTGCATAAGCCCACACTGAGCGTGTGGCCCAGCCTATGCTCTCTCCATTTATGAAGGTATAAGGCATAGTGAATTCGCCTATTTTGGTAATGTTTGGCTGTCTGCCAAACCAATTGGTCAATAGTGGCCAATTAGGCCAATAGATCTCGGCCCATAGTTTATAAATGAGAGCGCACACGTGTTCCAGCGCTTCTCTTCTCTCAAGCTCGCCAGAGCTTGCTTCTCTCCAGCGAGCGCATTTACAGAGCTTCTTCTCCGCAGCTTGCCAGAGCTTGCTTCTCTCCCCTCTCACACTCACGCTGAGGCCCTGTCGTCATGATCGCTTATACTTAGACTTGGGCACAACCTTGATATTATTTTGTGTCACCGGCCTGTTTGCTCATGCTGTTAAGGAGATAAAATCTCCCAGCCAGCCAGCC